>BPLR01001213.1:0-45079 GCA_021605095.1 Caerostris extrusa | reverse complement strand
TGGGCCACGTATTTGCTGAGCCGCTTATTTTAGATGTGTATATAAACTGCATCGCTGTCTTTTCTTTTCTTTTTATGGTGGTCATAGTGCTTAGGTTTTTAAATGTTGAAAAATCTTGAAAAGCTATGTTTGAAGGAATTATGCATGCAAGAAGATAAAAAATAAGTTTCCAAAAATTAATAAGTCTTTGTATTTATTATTTGTGATATTTTCTCTTTTCGTAAATGTAAATTAAATTAATAGGAATGTCCAAAGCGTGCAGCTTGTGCAGTGCATGCTGAAATCCAGTAACTGTAATAATATATCATGATAGAGAGAATTATTAACTAGCTATTTAAAATCACAAAATAATATAAAACCCCTGTGTGCAAAATAAAAAGTAGAGTGATTTCATATAATAGGACAATGTGGCATTGAAGCGTAAAGCATAGCAAAATTATCTCTATTTTGTAATCTTATATATATAATCTATGTGAATACAGGTATACATAATTAATGAGCAAGAGGGGTGAATAAAAATGGCATGTAAGATATAACAGATATCCCTCTTTATAAAACTCCTCAGAATGCAGCAGATCCGATGAGTGGCCGAGTTCGGTTGACGTCGCGCCGGTTTCGCATCCGGAATCCTCGCCGGTGCTGCGCGATGTTTGCCAGGCGGGTTCAGGATCCACTCTTTTGAACCGTAGCTTTTCGTGTCTAATCGCTCATCGCAGGAACGCTGGTAAAGTTGGATACTCCTGCGTGTAGGCTGCGTCCGTAACATATACCTTCAAGTTTGTTACACGTGCGCTGGTAGTGCGCGCAAATGGTAACGCCGGTGCAGACCTCAAGCTTACGTCACACCATAGAATCAACCGTCTCAGTATTTGTGCGTCCGTGACACAGTATAGTTAACGCGATGGTCCTGATAGTAAAGCGATAATAGATTCTGCCGAGAGTCTGAAGCTTCCGTTGAGCACTGATCGGGCAGCGATTTTTGGCTGTCTCTTTGCATTGTATCTTATTATTTCTTTGTCTCCTCGAAACTTTTTCGGATTTGGAAAGTGGCAGTGATTATCGCACTATAATTATGAGGGTAACTCTCAATGAATGTAAAAACTCACACTATTTTTACAGAAATGTTCAGGGCAGAAAAACCAAATAAGACATCTATTATAAAAACTCGCGATGTATTTCTTGTTAATTTTCCTTTAGAAGGTAGCTTTGCGAGTACTTTTATTTCATTTGAAAATAATGAATGATGCAAAATCATATAATCAAAACTGCTAATCACAAAATTATCCTGAAATGCAGATTCTCAGAAAATTTTTCATGAAAGTATTTTAATTTCATCATAGTTAAATAAGAGGTTTTCGTCACAAAAATTGTCCGGGCATCCATGTAGCTACTTTCGTTTGTAATATTAAACTGGAAAGTCCAAAAATTGATAACACTTTTTCTCAAATTTCTTTCTTCTTATATACTAGCATGACCATCGCACTCAAAAGTCCTGTAGCGACTGAATTCCTCTCCCTCAAGCCACATAAATGCGACTCCTTCATAGCATGTAGAAAGTACCTAAGGGTTCGGATGGTGAAAAATCTGTGTCAAAAACAAACCAGGCTCGGTAGTCTCAACTGATAGGTGGTGAATTTCCTAAGTGATCCATAATAAAGTCATCCGTAGAGTAATCAGCAGAATGCCAAATTATAATGATTATGTAGTAGATTTCTGAATTGTTACATTACCCTGAAGACACTACTTCACTACATAAATCACGCCTCAGAACTCCGCACTTCCTTTGCAAAATGAAAAAGGCTGCAGGGCCGTTTGTCATACACTGATGTGTGCGTGGGAAGTGAATCAGCTGCGCGCACTAACTTTTCTCAAAAATAAAATGGTTTCCAGACTCTGAATTTCACTCCCTTTCATCAGTTGTCCTCTGCGCCTTTTTGTAATCACATCATATCTTGCTTTCTTTCATATATGTAAACTGTGACATTGACTGTAGCAGCAGTTTTCAGCATTCCAAACTCCATCAGATAGTTTTGAACACTGCATTTGCTTTGCTGCAATTTCTAAACCATTTTCCGCATCTTTTTGACCTGAGCGTCCACTCGTGCCCTTTAAGAGCACAGCGTGCTCATAGAATATTTGGGTTCTACCCATTCCATGTGCGGTTACACATTTTATGTGACCACATGTAGATGGCACCGCTGGGCCCAAGAACGTTAGGTGACGTATCGCAAAATATGCGCGGGAAATCCTCCGAAACATTTGATGCTTAATGTCAATTTGCAAACCAAGCTTCCTCCTAACGCACACTGACAAAGATCAATCAGACGCCAGGCGACGATCAGTGTGCTGTAGCAAAACGATCGCCGCACGCTAAGCTTATGAAAACGTTTTGGGTTGTGCCCGCTGGACCACACACCCGGAGGAAGAAATATATTTTTGAAGTGCAATACCGCACTGTGTTTATGCGCTACAACCCTGTATCGAAATTTTTCGCGATCTCAGATGGAAGTCCTCCGCGCATGCAGAGGTATATGTAAACAGTTGACTCCCGACGTAATCCTCAGACGATTTTCTCATACAGATCCTGATTGAAATCTTTACGCTACGTATTTTTTAAAAATTTTTTATAGATTTTACTCCTTTTATGAGATAAAATATGACAACATTGCAATTTGTTCACATAACTATCTTGCTTGGGACATTTATTTGTTGGCAAACCAAAATATTTCGTTATGAAGATTATATACCATCCGTATAATTTTTATTTTTCTAAAATTCCTGGAACTGGAATTTTAAAAGAAATTAAACAAGAAATCATGCGCTCAACAAAGGCTATAAGAACGAAATAAGTAACACTGCTGCAAAAGTATTTACATTAAGCTAAACAAAGCTTCCAGGGCAAAACAATTAGCAGTCATTAAATATTGTATTAAAAAAATTGCAAAATTCTTTACAAAATAAAGCTCAAAACATATTTCTTAAACAAAAATATGATTTTGACAATTTTCGATATAAATTTCCGAGTTGTTAAAAGCCATTCAAGCAAAGAGTGCATTTCACAATGAATTTCCCTAAAAAACAGAACACTAATTGTGTATTTCAATTTATATGGAAATTTAATCTTCCATTTTATGTTGGATACAGATGTCTTTATATGACACTAAAATCTGATTGACACTAGACATGCTATTTTGTAGCCTTTATTATTCTTCATGTTTCAAAAATTGTGTAATTTATGGCTATTTTAAATATTTTGGTTTATTTTTGCAAATTTCATATTCAAAAAGTTTTCCAAAGCATTCGAAGTTATTTCCAAACAAAAAGAAGTTTTTAATATTTTTTTCTTAATATGATTCATAATTTTGCCCAAATTAGATATTATTCTTTTTATTAAATAGTATGAGTCTGGAATTACAGTAGAGGATTAAACATTTTGAATTCCTCACTATTTACAACCTTTACAACATGAATATAGTTATACAATAAGAATAGAAATTTACTGTTTTATAATTTATTAAAATTTGTTAAAAATACTTAATATTTTGGAAGGATTTGTTAGAAACAAATTATTAAAAGTCAAAAACAAATATACAAAAAAATTGCAATTATGTGTATTCTTATTTAATTATTTATATGATGTAAAATGTATAAAGCTGTAGCGCTTGGTGCCACAGGTTTCGGGGGTCGAGACCCAGCGGTGCTATAGATGTTTGTAGTGATTCGAATTCATTTTAAATCGTAGTCTTCTATAACTACTACTACTACTACTACACCACACCACATCACTGTGCCTAGAGCTGAGTGGCCCCTTTACAGTTTGGGAATGATGTGGATGAAGACTGAGCTTTGCGACACTCTAGTCACATGAGACTGGGACCTACGCCTTAAAGTGGATTCGAACCACTATAAACATTCAGGGCACCACTGGGTTCGAACCGAAACCTGTGGCACCAAGAGCCAGACCGCTAGCCATTAGGCCATTGAGATCCCATTCTTATATGACTGTATAGCGTTGGGCGTAGGGCTGACAAACCTAACCCATAAAAGAAAACATGTCATGTCTCGAAATCTGCCAGTACTTAGACGACCTAGGCCCACTCGGGTTGCTGGTCTACTAATGATGGCGAAAATGGATAAAATGTATCGTTATATACTTTGGTATTATTTAAAATAAAAATAATGTTTTTAAGGATAATTGTTAAGAAAGCATTTTTCATGCTAATTTGTGTGATGAGTGATGTGGAATTGTATCTTAATCACTTTTTTAATTCTATTTTTACCATAACATGTCTATTTAATATGATATTCATAAATAGATAGAAAAAAAAAATATAAGCTTAGATTTTTTTTTTCATTTGAAGAATAAATGCACCTGACAAAATCAATATTTTTATCAAAATAATCATCAAGTCCTAAATGTGTTTTTGAGATGTAAGCAAAATTGAAACAATTAAGTCATAGCTCATAAACAAAAACTATTCTTTTAATATATTCATCGCATAACAATTCACTCATTTTTGCTTAATATATCTATTAAGCAAACAGTCACCAGCTAAACTTCAGAACAATTTTCTCCTTACCAAAAGTTCTTCAATAAGTAAGAAACTCGTAATTTTTCCAAGGCAAAAAAAGTTTTGGGAATTTTTAATCAACATTAAATATTTATGAGCATAGACAGTGATCCTTTAATTAAAGCCCAAGTCGAAACTAAAAAAAAAAATATATACACTTAATAGCTTCAGCAGAAAAAAAGTGGCAAAAATAAGGCACTATTTTCTGCTGCTGCACCACATTAAAATTACTAACAGTATCCGAGCTATTAGGGACAAATGAAAAAGATTAGTATCGTCGCGAGAAAGAACAAAGGAACGTTTCGGAGAAGGAAAAAGGCGGGAAAAAAAGTGAATGAAACTGTATAGGGCCGTGTTGTTAACTGGCCTCATTTTTCTATTCGCAGTTTGACGTTAATGGCGACATTAGGCTTCCTCTGGCGATAGAGGCGATATTAGAGGAACTCGATTTGGGGCCATATGTCGCCAAAAGGAATTTAGTCCCAGCTTTGTTTGAGATAATGATAGGGGCTCTATATTGTCCGGCGAGGAATGAACTCGATTTCCGTGGAGGGAGCCCCGATCATTTACTTTTTGATGAGGTGGGTCTTAAGAAAACTTACATTTCAACCGAGAATGAGGTCTTCTCAACAAAGCAGAGGATCAAAGTTGTGTCAAATTGTCTCCGTTACACAGAGAAACCGAATAATAATAGGGTTAGTCATGCTGTCCAAAATATCTTAACTGGAATTTATTCAAATTTTCTAAATTTGGAATACATTGGTGAATTACTGTTAAAACGGTTTATCATCAGTAGCAGTTAATCACAGTATCTCATCAGTTATCTCACGGTATCTCATCAATGGCAGTTAAAGTAAAACGCTTTTAAGTTAAATTTTTAATGTTGTTGTTTTAAAAATCAAATACAAATCAAATATATAGACCCTTATTAAATTATGCCTAAAACTTTTTCTTTATTTACATGAATCAAACGAATAATAATGCAGTTTGTCATACTACCCAAAAGGTCTCAAATGGAATTTTACCTAACTTTGAACCAATCCAAATAGAATCAAATTTTCTAAATTTGGAATCCATTATAGAATTACTGTTGATTTAGATTATTATCTCATCAAAAGCAGTTAAAGTAAAATGCTTTTTAAGTTAAATTTTTAATGTTGTTGTTTTAAAATCAAATACAAATCAAATATATAGATCCTTATTAAATTATGCCTAAAACTTTTCTTTGTTACATAAAGAAAGAATAATAATGCAGTTTGTCATATTGCCCAAAATGTATTAACTGGTTTTTTCTAAATTTGGAAACTAATGGAATCCAATAGAATGATTCCATTGGATTCCGTTAGATTTAAAATGGAATTTCGACATAACTTTGATCCAATCCAATGGAATCAAATTTTCTAAATTTGGAATCCATTGGAGATTTACTGTTACAGCGATTATTATCTCATCAATGGCAGTTAAAGTAAAACTCTTTTAAAGTTAAATTTTTAATAACATTGTTTTAAAATAAATACAAATTAAATATATTGGCCCTTAATTAATTAAGACCATTTTTAAATTATGTAACACAGACAATTTTTCGACATAACTTATCAAATAAGTTATGTCGAATTTTTAAAAATTGAAATTATTATGTAGTATTTATATGAAAAACGAAATTCAATATACCACAAAATAATAGATATAAAGAAAAAGACAAGTACAAATATAAATAATACGGTGCATAAGAAAAATATTTTCATCTGGATAGTAAGAACTTCGTGGTACAGAATCATTTTCATATTATTTCATCACAATTTTTAGTAATAATATTTTAAAATATGGAATAATAATAATTACATTTTAAAAATAGTATTTTAGAGATTGAATCAACTTTTTCTTGTAAACTAATTCAAAAAGTGTTCGTCAATATGGAGATAAAAATATTTTCATTCATTATGCATTGCTTACGTATTATTTTTGTTTGTACTTAACTTTCTATTTATATCTTTTATATTTTTCAGAGATTGAATGTTTTTCATATGTATAATTATATATTTTTATCTGCTTATTAAACTTTTGAATCATCATTGAAGCTTCTATAACTGCAACATTATTAACTTTTTTTTAATAAAATAGATTTTAAATGGCATCGTAGAAACTTCAAAGAACTACATAAAGCTTATAACGAAAACTATATATATGTTTTAATAAAACAGCTATAAATACCATACCAATGATAAAGATAGATAACAACAAAAGTACAAACACAGTACATACTCCATGGAAATTAATTGTATTTTATAAATATTTATTTTATGCCATTGAGTAGTTATTTGAGCAAATAATACAATACTATTTCAACAACAGTAAGGAATACAAATTTCGAAACAAACAATTGCTTCAACTCTATTGAAAGATTAATCTTCTTTAAAGCAATCGATCCGATTCCAAGAGTTGTGCAATCATTTCGCCAATCTCCTTTAAACGACCTCTTCAATGCATCTCCCCACACGGTCATGTCTCACTCGATTTGACACACTTTAAAACAAAACTTCCCAAGGAGGCAGTTTAGTACCATTCCCCGCTTTAATTAAAAGATTCATCTCACACTCCAACGCATTCCACTTCGCTAAAAATAGCCCATTAGGGCCGCTTCCATTTAAAACAATTCGTCGTTCGGCTATCAACGATTTGCAAATCCTCTCAGCTGCCTCCTCCTATCTTTGGAATCTAATTCGAGTGCTTAATTCGGCAATCAATAACCACCGACGTCGTCTCCCGCTATAATAACATTTCATTACATTAATGTCGTCGCAATTTTCGAATATGCGAATGTCGATAACGACATTCGCGACACATGTCATGTGCTCCGAATGTCTTCCGCCTCCGACGGCATATATCCAATAATACGGCCGTCGCCATTTGCTACTAAGTATTCTGTCTTTATTTTCACCGTGAGAGGTCTTTGCAGTGACAAATTTTGGATAATAGCAGCTGCTTTTGATTGAAAATAATAACCACTGTTCAATACAGAAAGTAATAAAAGTTTCTTGAACAAAGCCATTGAACTTTTGAATATAGGTTGCCACACCGCAGGAATATCTCTTTTTGGTATTAAAATCGTTTTTTTTTTTCTTACTTTCATTTTAATTCTAAGAAATATTTAATGAATAATTAAGTAAAAACAGCTAAAAACAAGTTAAATGATCTGTAAAGATAAAAATTTTAAAAGTTAGAAACACCGTAATGAAAGTCCATGTGATCAACACTTATTTTATCTGGTCCTGCAATAAAGAGTACACAAATCACCATTCTATTTTATGTTAAGAGTCCAATCAACAGCAGTTAAGTAGAAGGGTCTTATTAATATTTTCTCTGTTTTTGCATAAAACATATATATCAGATTTCGCAATCACTATTTTCGCCAGATGTTCAGCAGGCAGTCGTGTCCTGTTCTTAATCTAAAATTGGCTACAACTTCTTTTTTTCCGGTCATTTTTTTCCGGTCATCTCCAATTGTCTCCCAGGCTTTTCTTTCGTGTTAGATAATAATTCACTAATATACGATGACTTAATTTTCTATAGTTCTCCTAAAAGAGTCTAAAGGACACTGTCCAGGACTTTCTACTATTCCTTTTTTTTTTTGCCAGCAAACCTGCCCTTTCGTTTCCATCAATTCCAACATGTGATGGAATCCACTGAAAGGGATGAATTTACCATTTTTATTAAGAAACTTGATATCTTGTTTTATTTTGGTTCAACTGCAGATTCAGGTTGTCTTTTCAAAGTGATTGCTTCTATGGAATCTAGAATCCACCAGAATAAACTGCTTTTGAAAAAGAATGTATTTTAAAGTTTTCCATTGCCAAGGAAATTACGGATATTTCCGCATCGCAGCTAAATTATATGATTGCTTTCACCACAGATTTATAGAGGACCTCAGGGATCATAAGGCAACAATTTTTCAAAACATTATCTCTAAAGATTTCTAAAATGTAATTGCTTAAAAGGTGGAGCGAAAAATATTTTTGGCAATTATATCCTAATTATGTATACATGTTATTATTGAATATATGTTCCAATGACGTTCAAATCCACTGGCGACATTAGTTGCAGTCATAAATGAGAAGATTGGACAGAAACTGGAAACTGGACTGTCGCGTCGACAATCAGGCTGCTTAGTGGAAGTTTTTTGGCTTTTCTCCTATACGACACGTAAATACGAGGTAGTTACCCTTAAAAAGTATTTTTGGAAAAAAATGTTCTTTTTTCATTACTGGTCAGTAGACAATGTGGAATGAGATTCTCTAACATAACGCTCAGATCTTTGGTACATCAGGCTTCAGTTTCGAATCCTGTCGGCGACATGGATGTTTGTTAATGGTTCGAAATCATTGTTAAACTGTAGGTTCTGGTATAATTATCTTAAAGTGTACAATAAATAATGGTAGAGCTACAAACTAAACCACACCAAATCACCAAAGTAAATAAAAAAACAAGCAATATAAAAAAATTAAATATTTTAAAGTCAATTCCTACATTTTAAATTTTAAAGTCAAGTCCTACATTTTTTTCACTCTATTGCAGAAATTCCTTTATAAATAATTTTCATTCATTTTTTTAAGTTTATCTGGCGCCATCTATTGGTAGATATATATGCACCTTAAATCTAAAAAAACTAAAATTAATTAAATAAATTTAATTAATGAATTAATATTTTAATAAATTGTATTAACATCAAGTGTCATCCACTGCAAGTTAAAAATAATGTATTTGAACTGGAGTGGATGAATAAAAAGTATTTTATAAACGATTGAAAATTTTAACAAGATATATAGGGAGAGAGTGTAAGCTAATAGAAGGAACTGAATAACTATTATGTAGCGAAACAAGAGTTTAAACTGGCCACAACTTTCGGGATTGTACAGTAGAAAATTTACTTGCTTTCATTTTTTTTTTTAACTACACTAATTAAAGAAACGGTAATTTAGGCTTAAATAAACAAAACAATCAGCTTAATTTATAAGACAGGCACCACCAACACAATTAAAATGGATAGGTTTCTTACATTCTACCTTAAATTATTTTTGTCAGTTTTTGAACTAAGCCGCGTCAAGTTCGGAAAACCAAGACTATTAATTAGTGTCTGCATTCTTTTATATTTTTGTAAATTAACTGATATCGTGAAAATTATGGTGTGTTTTAAAATCTTCTAATTAGTATAAAAGCAATGTGAACCATAAATCTCTTATTGCATTGCATGCTAAAGATTCTTTGAAAATATTCAGTATTGTTTGGAATATACTTAAAATGCTTCGAAAAAATATAAGCGTATTTTCTTACTTTAAGTACTTATACGACATTTGAATAAATTTGATTCTTTAAAACATCAGTAATCAATATTTATGTAGTTTTGAAAATTACTTACTATAATTAATTTAAGATCATGTTTATATTCTTAAACAAAATGTTTTGCATTTATTTTCATTGTAAAAAATACATTAGTGGTGGTTTATTAATTAACTTTTCTTTATTTAGGCACACAAAACACGATTTTTATTTTATTTAGTTATCATTTTTCATCAAAATCAAAGTTTATTAGGCTAGAAAATTAATTCAAGTATAATTTTTTTTTATGTTTTATGGTGATATCAAATAACCAATTATAAAATTTTCATTCTAAATTTTAATTATCCTTCTCATTTTAAAGAATTAAGAAGATTCTGGTGACAACAGCTTTTTATTTTACTAAAAATTAATCATTATTTTAAATAACTCATGCCCTTTGGTTGTAATTTCAATGAAAATTGGCAGTAAATTTGCCTTTTATTAACATTTATTAAGTTCTTAAATGATTTACCTGATTTAAAATATATTTAAAATGCATTACTAAAAAGTATTGTAAAAAGAGTTTTTTAAAATGTAAATTAAATATTTTTCATATATTATAATTATATATATATAATCAGAAGATTTCATTTTTCGTAATTATATATATAATCAGAAGATTTGAAGCAGAAAAATAAAAATATATCTAAAATTTCATGGAATTTAATGTCAAATTACATTTTTAATATAACTACTAATGGAAATAATAACTACTAAAAAATATTTTTTTTGAGAGATCTAGCAGCGCGACCTATAGATCACAAACGTTAGAAAAAATTGTGGTCAGATTTCTCACGTTTATTATCATGGATAGCTAAATAAAAAAGTTCGAAATTCCTCGAAATTTGAGAAAAAAATCTAGAAAAAAATTAGATTATTTAACTCTTTAATTTTTGTAGAGTATAGTTTGTGAGCTGATAGTTTGAAAGTTGGGATCAAATTAATCCCTTACATCTGCGACTATCTAGCGCTTATTTTAAGATAATATAATATAATCATAAAGGATATTTTAATAATTATTTTTTTTGATTTCTTTTTGAATGGCATTTTTCAAAAAATGAAACTCATCTTAATTTTTTAAATCTTTTGAAAAAAACTCTAATATTTAGATGACAATCGCAAACAAAGAAGACAGAAAGATTCTTCTTCTAATGCAGCTGCCTTAAAGACAGCTTGGTCTTAGATGCCTTAAGGCAAGCCCTGCACAGACGTTACTCACTTTGCATTACGCAGGGGCGCGTGTAACTTGAAGATAAGCCACGGACGCGGAGTAACAATGCCCCGCAACGCTCTTCGATCCTATTAGACCGGAACTACGGTTTAAAGTGGATTCCGAACCACCACAAACATCCATGGCACCGCCGGGACTACTCGAACCCGAAACCTGTGGTACCGAGCGCCACAGCGCTAGCCACTGGCCATTCTGGCCCCAGAAAACAGAAAGAGAATTGCATATAATTGTTAATAAACAACATAGATAAATGTTGCAAATTCGCATAAGATCCCCGATTTATCTATGTCACTCTTAATTTTTTATACGTCTTTCGACAATTTATCTCCCCAAGGCACTTCCACGTATTCTTCTTCTGCATTGGCACAAGAGCCCCATGACGAGAAAAGGCCGTCTGCCTAGTCTAAATTCTTCATATCAAAACTTATGTTTTACTTTAATTGAATAAAATTAATACAAATTTCTAAGAGTAGTGCAATTCTTCAATTAATAGCGTAAACACACTATTTTATCATAACTTTCCTGCGGTGTGGTGGCCATTTGGATAGATCTCTGGTCGGAGGTACTACAGTTTCTTGGAAACGTTACAATTCAACGGTCCTGAACTAATAAGGCTGAAGTGCGGACAAGATGACCAGTAGAGCGACAAACGAAATCTAGGGAAATCATTATCGAATATGAATACAGAAGTATTAGTATGCATGGTATCAGGATTAAATGTAAATAACTGATTGCAGTGAGTAAAATGTATTAGAGGGGCCTGAATGGAGGAGTCTCTAGAGATCTTGAAGTTGCTTGCGGTTCGAACCCTGGCGGTGCATGGATATTTGTTAGTGGTTTTAAATCCAAGTTAAACTGTTGTTCCCAGTCTAATTAGCCAAAGAGTGTAAAAATGAGCGTAGAGCGACAAACCAAACCATGATTTTTGTTAAGAGAATACTGTAAATGTTTTCCGATAATATTTGATCACAGAAATTAATTAAAATACTTTTAATTAATTTCAATATTTTTTGCAAAAGTATTTCAATAACCGAAATATAAAAAGAAATGGTTCAAAAATATGTTACTGCTTGAATTACTTAATTGAAATGGATTCTAAATTTCAAGCCGTAAGAAGTTTCTTAAAGATTGCTTTGTTGGAAAACACAATCAGCCATTTTATTTAGCATGGAAGGAATTTTACCATAAAACACAACACAATTCATAAAAATCAAATGTCCCTCTCATTTTTTTTTCAATTCATTTCTTACTAAAATCAAAATTACCTTTCCCTTGGGAAATAAATCTCATTTCGCTGGAAATGTTTTCCATTTTCTTGGATTGAATTTTAAATTAAAGGAATCACTTTACGTCATAAAATACTTTTTTGAAACATTACAATGCGTTAAAGTAGCCGGTGGGGGAAACCTCCAGTTAACCAATCTCCTGCTTCATGCATCACCGTCCGAAATAAATAAATGTAAGGACTCTTTTAAAAAAGGGGGTTGTTTTTAGAGACCAGGGAACCGAAGCCCCCTGTGGAATAGAAGCAGGATTGTGATGCCTAAATAAGATACCATTTTATGACCCAGTTATAAAAGAAGAACAACACGTATGAAACAGAGCTTTTACATAGTACCCTTAAACCCGGAGTTGAAGTCTGACTCTAATGTTATTTAGTTTTGAACGATAGGGACTGGGGCAAGTAGAAGTAGTAAGTAGCACATGCACTGTGTTTGTTCTAAGGGGAAAGAGGAATATAGCTCCTTTTTTATTTAAACAGATCTTTTCACTTTTTCTGTCTCAACACATATGCAATATTTTTTCCAACACGATTTATCAGATGAATGATTTTTTAACAAGTGTGCTCTGTAAATGCAGAATATGATTTGTGACTATCTTTATGGAAAATCATTGTGGTACATGGATTACATATGGGTACATGAATTGATATTCGCATATCATGATGAAATACAAATAACTAATTGCAATAAGTGCAATGTCAAAGAGGGGCTAGGATGGCCGAGTGTCTAAAGCTCCCGAAGATACCATAGGCTGGCGGTTCGACCGTGGTGGTGGCATGGATGCTTTAGTAAGGCGGTTTTGTATCCACGTTAAACCGTCGTGACCAGTCGAATTAGACCAACGTATGCAAAAAAATGACAGTACTGCAACAAACCGATTTCGTAATTTTTCTTAAAAGACTACTTCAAATATTTGTCTTATAATTTCTATCACAGAAGTGTATAAAAACATTTTTTATCTATTTTTATAAAAATTTATCAAGAACCAAAATATAAAAACATCTTCCAAAAATTATATTTTAATTTAAAACTACTGCTTGAAATATTTAATTGAAATTGGATTATAAATTTCACGCCGTATAAAAAGTTAATCAAAAATCGTTTTCGTTCGAAAAAACTTAATCTACCATTTTATTTAGCATGGAAGGAATTTTACCCAATCCATAAACACAACACAGTTCATAAAAATCAAATGTCCCTCTGTATTTTTTTTCAATTCATTTCTTACTAAAATCAAAATTACCTTCCCTTGGGAAATAAATCTCATTTCGAAGGAAATGTTTCCATTTTCTTGGATTGAATTTTTAAATTAAAGGAACCACTTCCGTCATAAAATACTTCTTTGAAACATTACAATGCGTTAAGGTAGCCGGTGGGGGAAACCTCCAGTTAACCAATCTCCTGCTTCCTGCATCACCGTCCGAAATAAATAAATGTAAGGACTCTTTAAAAAAGGGGGGCTGCTTTAGAGACCAGGGTACCGAAGCCCTGTGGGAATAGAAGCAGGATTGTGATGCCTAAATAAGATACCATTTTATGACCCAGTTATAAAAGAAGAACAACACGTATGAAACAGAGCTTTTACATAGTACTCTTAAATCCCGAGTTGAAGTCTGACTCTAATGTTATTTAGTTTTGAACGATAGGGACTGGGGCAAGTAGAAGTAGTAAGTAGCACATGCACTGTGTTTGTTCTAAGGGGAAAAGAGGAATATAGCTCCTTTTTTTTATTTAAACAGATCTTTTTCACTTTTTCTGTCTAACACATATGCAATATTTTTCCAACACGATTTATCAGATGAATGATTTTTTAACAAGTGTGCTCTGTAAATGCAGAATATGATTTGTGACTATCTTTATGGAAAAATCATTGTGGTACATGGATTACATATGGGTACATGGATTGATATTCGCATATCATGATGAAATACAAATAACTAATTACAATAAGTGCAATGACAAAGAGGGGCTAGGATGGCCGAGTGTCTAAAGCTCCCGAAGTTGATACAATAGGTTGGCGGTTCGGACCGTGGTGGTGGCATGGATGCTTATAAGTGGTTCTGAATCCACGTTAAACTGTCGTGACCAGTCGAATTAGACCAACGTATGCAAAAAAAATGACAGTACTGCAACAAACCGATTCGTAATTTTTCTTAAAAGACTACTTCAAATATTTGTCTTATAATTTCTATCACAGAAGTGTATAAAAACAATTTTTATCACTCTATTTTTTTTATAAAAATTTATCAAGAACCAAAATATAAAAACATCTTCCAAAAATTATATTTAATTTAAAATTACTGCTTGAAATATTTAATTGAAATTGATTATAAATTTCACGCCGTATAAAGTTAATCAAAAATCGTTTTCGTTCGAAAAACTTAATCTACCATTTTATTTAACATGGAAAGAATTTTACATACCAATCCATAAAACACAACACAGTTCATAAAAATCAAATATCCCTCTCTTCTTTTTTTCAATTCATTTCTTACCGAAATCAAAATTAACTTTCCCTCGGGAAATAAATCTCATTTCGGAAGGAAATGTTTTCCATTTTCTTGATTGGAATTTTTAAATTAAAGGAACCACTTACGTCATAAAATACTTCTTTGAAACAATACAATGCGTTAAGATTGCCATTGGGGGAAACCTCCAGTTAACCAATCTCTTGCTTCCTGTATCACAGGCCGAAATAAATAAATGTAAGGACCCTTAAAAAAAAGGGTCTGCTTTAGAGAGCCGGGAAACGAATCCCTGTGGGAATAAAAGCAGGATTGGGATGCCTAAATAAGATACCATTTTATGACCCAGTTATAAAAGAAGAACGACACCTATGAAACAAAGCTTTTACATGGTACCCTTAAATCCCGAAGTTGAAGTCTGACACTAATGTTATTTAGTTTTGAACGATAGGGACTCAGGTAAGTAGAGGTAGGAGCACATGCAGTGTGTTTGTTCTTAGGGAAAAGGAGGAATGTCTCTCCATTTCTTATTTAGACAGATCTTTTTCACTTTTCTTGTCTAACACATAAACAATATTTTTCCAACACTATTTATTAGTTGAATGATTTTTTTACATTTACAAAATACGGTTTGTGACAAAATCTTAGGAAAAAGCGGCCTGATGGCTCAGTTGGCTAGCGGTCTGGCCTTTACTAACACAGGCTTCAAGTTCGAATAGTATCGGGGGAATAGATGTGTATTAGGTTCGGAATTCACGTTAAATTGTAGGTACCTGTCTAATAAACCTAAAGTATGCACAAGATAACCGTAGAGCAACGTAAATTCTTTGAAATTACAGTGGAATGGTCCCAGTCTAATTAGCCCAAATTGTGCAAAACATGGTCGTAGAGGAACAAATCAAATCTTTAATTTTTGTTAAAAGAATACTTTACATATTTTTCCTATAATGTTGGTCAGAGAAGTTAATTAAAACACTTTTAATTAATTTTAATATTTTTATAATAATTTATTGATAATCAAAAAGATATTTGATTTAAATTCATTGCTTGAATTATTTAATTGAAATTGGTTTCAAATTTCATGTTATAAAAATTTCTTAAAGATTGTTTTGTTTCAAAGACATTTAATCAACCATTTTATATAAGGAGGAATTTTGCATTCCAATCCATAAAACACAGCAATTCATAAAAATCAAATATCCCTCTCTTCTTTTTCAATTCAAAATCAAAATTACCTTCCCTTGGGAAATAAATCTAATTTCGGAAGGAAATGTTTTCCATTTTCTTGATTGAATTTTTAAATTAAAGGAACCACTTACGTCATAAAATGCTTCTTTGAAACATTGCAATGCGTTAAGGTTGCCGGTGGGGAAACCTCCAGTTAACCAATCTCTTGCTTCCTGCATCAACGTCCCAAAAAATAAATGTAAGGACCCTTAAAAAAAAGGGAGCTACTTTAGAAACCCGGGAACCGAATCCATGTGGGGATAAAAGCAGGATTGTGATGCCTAAATAAGATACCATTTTATGACCCAGTTATAAAAGAAGAACGACACGTATAAAAACAAAGCTTTTACATGGTACTCTTAAATTCCAGAGTTGAAGTCTGACACTAATGTTATTTAGTTTTGAACGATAGAGACTTCGGTTAGGTAGAAGTAGTAGCACAAGAAATGTGTTTGTTCTAAGGGAGGAATTTTGTTCTAATTTAAACCGATCTTTTTCTGTCTTACACGTACGCAATATTTTTCAAACGCGATTTATGAGTTGAACAATTTTTTTACAAGTGTGTTCTCTGAATATGATTTTTGACTAACTCTAAGGAAAAAATCGCCCTGATGACCAATTGGCTACCTATCTGGCCATTGTTACACTAGGCTTCAGATTCGAATAATGTTGGTGACATGGATGTGTGTTAATGGTTCAGAATCCCCTTTAAACTGTAGGTCCTGTCTAATTAGCCTAACTCTGTTTATAATTATTAACCCGTTCTAATTAGCCTAAAGTGTACAACAGATGACGGTAGAGCGACAAACCAAATCTTGGGAAGAATCATTATGGTACATGGATTACGTAGGAATTTATTCGTAGGATGTGATGAAATGATTGCATGAAAATGATGAAATGACGTGATGATTGCAGTGAGTAGAATTTAATAGAGGAACCTGAAGAGCCGAGTTTCTAGAGCTCTAGAAGTTGGAACAATAAACTAGCGGTTTGAATCTTGAAGTAGCATGGATGTTTGTGAGTGGTTCTTAAGCCAAGTGAAACTATTGTTCACAGTCTAATTAACCCAAAGTGAAAAAAAAATGACAGTAGAGCGACAAACCAAAGCCATATTTTTTGTGAAGAAAATACTGTAAAAGTTTTCCGATAATTTTTCCGATAATCAGTGGTTTTAAATCAAGTTAAACTGTTGTCCTCAGTCTAGTTAGCCAAAGAATGTAAAAAATGAGCGTACAAAACCAAACCATGATTTTTGTTGAGAGAATACTAAATGTTTAAAAATATTTGATCACAGAAATTATAAAAAATTTTAATTAATTTCAATATTTTTATAAAAAGATATCAATAACCAAAATATAAAGATATGGTTCAAAAAAATGTTACTGCTTGAATTACTTAATTGAAAATGATTCTAAATTTCACCGTAAAAAGTTTCTTAAAAATTGCTTTGTTGGAAAACACAATCAGCCATTTTATTTAGCATGGAAGGAATTTTACCATAAAACACAACACAATTCATAAAAATCAAATGTCCCTCTCTTCTTTTTCAATCCATTTCTTACTAAAATCAAAATTAGCTTTCTTTGGGAAATAAATCTCATTTCGGAAGGAAATGTTTTCCATTTTCTTGATTGAATTTTTAAATTAAAGGAACCACTTACGTCATAAAATGCTTCTTTGAAACATTGCAATACGTTAAAGTTGCCGGTGGGGAAACCTCCAGTTAACCAATCTCTTGCTTCCTGCATCACCGTCCGAAATAAATAAATGTAAGGACTCTTTAAAAAGGGGCCTGCTTTTAGAAACCCAGGAACCGAATGCATGGGGGATAAAAGCAGGATTGTGATGCCTAAATAAGATACCATTTTATGACCCAGTTATAAAAGAGGAACGACACGTATAAAACAGAGCTTTTACATGGTACTCTTAAATCCCAGAATTGAAGTATGACACTAATGTTATTTAGTTTTGAATGATAGGGACTCAAGTAGAGGTAGGAGCACATGCAGTGTGTTTGTTCTAAGAGAAAAGCAGGAAAGAAAGTGTGTGTTTGTTCTAAGGAAGTTTGTCCTTTTCTTACTTAAACAGATCTTTTTTCACTTTTTCTGTCTAACACGTACGAAATATTTTTTCCAACACTATTTATCAGTTGAACGATTTTTTTTCAAGTGTGTTCGCAAAATATGGTTTGTGACTAATGGCCAATTGGCTAGCGCTCTGGCCTTTGGTACCACATGCTTCGGGGTCAAATCTTAGCAGTGGCATGTATGTGTATTAGTGGTTCGAATCCACTTTTAATTGTTGGTCCCGGTTTAATCAGTCCAAAATGCACCAAAAATGACCGTAGAGCAACATAGCTTCTTTGAAACATTGCAATGCAACAGTCTCAATCTAATTAGCTCGAAATGTACAAAAAATTACCGTATTGCAACAAACCAAATCATAATATTTGTAAAAAGAATACTGTCAATATTTTTGCATAATTTTAGTCACAGAAGTTAATTAAAATACTTTTTATCAATTTCCATATTTTTATAAAAAATAATTAATAATCAAAATATAAGAATAACGTCCAAAAAGATATATTTAATTTAAAGTTATTGATCGATGTATTTAATGGAAATTGATTTCAAATTTCACGCCGCAAAAAGTTTCTTAAAGATCGTTTTGCTACGGAGACACTTAATCAGCCGTTTTATTTAGCATGGAAGGAATTGTAAATACCAATTCATAAAACACAACAAAATTCCTAAAAATCAAATATCCCTCTCTTCTTTTTCAATTCATTTCTTACTAAAATCAAAATTACCTTTCCCTTGGGAAATAAATCTCATTTCGGAAAGGACATTTTTTCCATTTTCTTGGATTGGGATTTTTAAATTAAAGGAACCACTTACGCCATAAAATGCTTCTTTGAAACATTACAATGCATTAAAGTTGCCGGTGAGGGAAACCTCCAAGTTAACCAATCTCTTGCTTCCTGCATCACAGACCGAAATAAATAAATGTAAGGATTCTCTAAAAAAAAAAGGGGCTGCTTTAGAGACCCGGCAACCGAATCCCTGAGGGAATAAAAGCAGGATTGTGATGCCTAAATAAGATACCATTTTATGACCCAGTTATAAAAGAAGAACGACACGTATAAAACAAAGCTTTTACATGGTACTCTTAAATCCCAAAGTTGAAGTCTGACACTAATGTTATTTAGTTTTGAACGATAGGGACTCTCTAGGTAGGGGTACTAGCACATGAATCGTGTTTGTTCTAAGAGAAACAAAGGAATGCCGTTCCTTTAGTGGAAAAGACTCCTTATTTAAACAGATCTTTTTCACTTTTTCTGTCTAACAAGTACGCAATATTTTTCCAACACGGTTTATTAGTTGAATGATGTTTTTTATGAGCGTATTCTGAGAATATAGCTTGTGACTAACTCTAGGCCACTTGGTTAACTCTCTGGCCTTTGGTACCACAGGCATGAATGTTTTTAGTTGTTCCGAATCCACGTTAATCTGTAGGTCCCAGTGTAATATGATCGCAGAGAGTTTCCTTGAGGTATAGTCCGTCTTCAGTCCTCGCTGTTCCTCTCTAAATTGCTAACGATAAGTCTACATGGATTACATAAGTATTTATTTCCATGGTATCGTGATAAAACACAAATAGCTAATTTCAGTGAGTACAATGTAATATAAGAAAGATCAAATTGATACAAATGTTTAAAATTATTAATGAATTTTTGAATATACATAAAAAAAAAAAAAGCAATTATAAATATGAGGTTTAGCAATGTTAGTGAAACAGAGGGCACTTGTGCTGTAGGAAAGGTAGACTAGAATTGAAATGCCCTTTGGGACTGCTATGAACATAAGAGGCATTTGAAAACACAAAGCGTTTTCTTCAGATTGTTTTTGACTTGAGGGCAGATCTGGAAATTGACAAATGAAATATCCAAAGATTTTGAAACAACTAAGTCCCTTGAACTACGACGAGATAACTAATAATCTGAATCTTCCTCAACCAACTTTTAAGAGTCATTTACAACAGAAGACCATGAAGATCCTAGTTCTTGAACCCATCCATACTCGCTGCCCCGAACCTGAATGGTTACATATTTATGCAGATGACTCCTTGACTGAACATACACCAAATGTCGGAGCAGGAATATATTCTTCTATTTTTTTCTGTATGTTCCTATAGAAAACAAAAACCCGCCTTTGATGGAGAAGTAATAACTATCTGTGTGGTTTTGCAGCAACTTGTCCCCAGAAACCTTTAAAACAAGGCGGTTTTCTGTCGGACTCCAGAGCTGCCATATAAGCTATCGGGTCATATGAAGCACCCTCCTCTAAGAATAGCTTAGAATGTCGAGCTCTTCTTGAAAATTAGACGGTAGAGGGGTTTCAACACCGTCCTTTAGACCTTTCGACCTTTTTTATCGTCCTTTCATCGTCCCTTGGGCACTGTGACATTTTAGGTAATGATCAGGCAGATTTGCTGGCTAAGAAGATCACACGGATAGCCCAAGAGCCAAATATTTGCAACTCTTTTCCTTGCATGAAACTTTATATCAGAAATCAAATGAGACTTAGATGGAAGACACTACTTACTGCTCGTATCTCCTTGAGGAGTTGGAAGAACATTTTGGAACATGGTATTTCGGACAAACCTCGTGAAAAACTTGTTTCGAATTTAGACTTGCTGTGGGTCTTGACAGTTTGGCGAGTTATTTGCATCGAAGTGGTATTTTTGACAACCCAAATTGCCTGCTCTGAGGGAAAGACGAGATCGTGGACAGACACCATATAGCAAGATGTCCAGCTCTGCATGGGGACTCCCAGATGAAAAGATATTGGAGCACTAAACCTTTGCTGATGAGACATGGAAATTTTTCTTATGTATGTGTTTACACTGTTTTGATCTCGTATTAGTTAGTCATTTTCTATTGCCATTGAAAATAAAAAAAACAAAGTGATAAAGTATTGAATATTATTTACTTTTTGTAAGTAGATGAAAAAAAGAAAAAAAAATTAAGTGAAACCAATATTAAATACAAGTAATGAATGAAGTAAAACATTTAATATTATTTACTTCTTTTTAAAATGCCTTTCAAAACATTTTTGTTGAGAAAAAATAACTCGAAAGCATAAAAGATTAAAAACAAAATTTAATGCCACTGAACAAAAAAAAAAAACAGGATTTTCTTTTTTTATTGAACAAAACTGATTTAATATTATTTACTTTCTATAGAGTTTTTCTGGGAAAAAATAAAGAGCGTAAATTTTCGAAAAGAAAAGCAGCTGACATATTTATTATGATATTTTTAAGAAAACTGCTTGAGTTTCTATGCGTACTTTTTCCTCGTTAAACTAGAGTTCCTTTAACATTGTTTCCTTTGTAAACATTTTTCGTTACAACTTGTTTGTTGAGAAAAAAAGTAGTTCATGAACTCATAAACAAATGAAGAGCTAGTAACGTATAACTCTTTTAAACGGGATTGTTTTAAAAATGTGTATGAGTGCAGTTAATAGTAGTATCTTTATCAAGGCTACTTTTAAAAAAAGTTTAGCCTTTAAGCATATATTTACAGATAGATATTTTACTTGAAATGTATTTAAATTTAAGTAATGAAAATAAGTGATTTGTGAAAAAATGCCTAATAAGTGCTACTGCATTAAAAAATTAAAAATTATTAATAAAAAAATTAAAAATTATACAATTTTTCATTTTATTGAATAATATAATTTTATTCTCTGTCAAATATTCAAAATTCTAAGATAAAAAAAACTAAGAATAGTAAAGTAAGTGAAATAAAACGATTTTCACGAATGTAGCATTATCCATAGAAGGTTTTGATTTATTTACTGTGCATTCTCTTTTTAGGATGTGTATACATATATTTATAATCGTATTATGAAAAGTAAACGAATAAAGAATTAAATTAATTTCTTGAATAAAAAAATAAAAACATTAAATTAACTTAATTCTATTCTCCGAGAAAAAAATAATCTTTATCATTTCTTGAAAATTATGAGCTATTTTTTTATTCAATATTTCTGGTGCATTGTTATGAAGACTTCTTCTAATGAAGCTAATGAAATTTCTTTTTTCAACAACAACCGCTTAACCATACCAGATGCAAAAACCCGCGTTTCTTTTGCATGGAATATATAATTCTTTCTCATTTCATTCTTTTGCTCGGTTTTTAGTGCTTTCAAGAAATGTTTAATGTTATTTTATTATTTAGCTGCGCAAGCTTTGGTTGACTAAAAGTGAATTATAATTTTCATCAATATAATTTTTTATTTAATTACATTTTATTTTAAAATTGCATGCGCTTTGTTGTTGTTTCTTATCCCAATTGGTATACATTGTTATGGAAGACACGTTAGAAGTCTGACATTCTGACTTTTCATGAAGTCTGCTCTACTACACCAGACTGGACTACTAAACCACTACTACAACACTACATCACTGTGCCAAGAACTGAGTTTTCCTTTTACAGTTTGGGAATGATTTTCTGATTGGGGCCTGTGACGCTCTACGCTCATATGACCTACGGCTGTGACCTCTACGCTTAACCACTATAAACATTCACTGCACCGCCGGGAATCAAATCCGATACCAGTGGTAACGAGTGCCACAGCTCTAGCCACTCGGCCATCAGGCTGGTAGTCATATTAGACTGGGACCTACGGCTTCAAAAGGGGACCAACTACAAACATCCATGGCAACTCAGGAACTCGAACCCGAAACCTGTGGCATTCGGCCATCAGACGCAGATTTTGGATTTAAATGGTTTTAATAGTCTTTTCCACAAAATACATGCTATCAAAACTATGTATTTTAATTAAAACCTTTTAAATAGATCTAATAATTAATTGCTTAAAGGATTTCGTTTTTATGAAAAGTAAATGTTTAACATATTAAAGTATTTTAACGTGAATAAAATAATAAAAAACATTAAATTAACTTAATTCTACTCTACGAGAAAAAAAAAAAAACCTTTATTATTTCTTGTTAAATATGGGCTATTTTTTTCCATATTTCTAGAGCATTATTGCTAAGAATTCTTCTAATGAAGATAATGAAATTTCGCAATTTTTCGACAACAACCGCTTAACCATACCAGATGCAGGCACATGGATTACCCCATTTCTTTTGCATGGAATCGAAGTACTTTCCACGAGTTTCTCATTTCATTCTTTTGCTCGGTTTTTAGTGTTTTTCAAGAATAATGCTTCTTTGTTTCTTGCTTTCTCAAGGCACCGAACCAATTACCCGCTGGGCAAGTTTTTAATAGAAGTCGAGATTTTTTTTTTTCTCTATTATATCTCTCCCGAAATAGGGGGAGCGGAGAAATATTTCTTCCCAAATATAATAAGAAATGCTGCTAAGAGAGAAAACAACCCTTATTTACGACATTTTTATGATTTTTTCCTCTTTTTCTTCTTTTTTAAAGAATCTGATATTAATCGCAGTTGAAAATAAAGAAATCTAATTTCTCAGAAATACCACAATATTTTTTTCCAAGAACAAATGACATGATTTTAAAGAATATTTACGTCGCTTTAGGAAGACAGAAGAGCAAGAAGCGGTTGAAGTGGATTGGTTAGATCTCAAGGGCAGCTACCTGTGGAAGTTTAAGAGACCTGACTTTGGACCAGGAGCGATTGAGACCGCCGAGGATGAGTGGTGGAGGAGGATGGAGCGTGCTGAGACGATGGACTACACCGTTCGGGAAAGTACACCAGGAGCGAGTAATCCGGAACTTATGGAGACAACGTGTGCGAAAATACAATCGGAGAAGTTGGCCTCGCCTACATTTCCCGAATAGCAATCCAATTTATCTGACGAAGAACACTGTGCACACATAACTACTGTGATCAAGAAGAAGGACCTTGCACAGAATCTCTACGATGCATATGCTGCAGCGCTGACTGCATATTCCCTCGATGATGATGACCTTAAAGGGCTGAAGATACGTCATGATGATCTCCAGCTTGCAATGAGGGAGGTAAGCAAACTCGAGCTTTGCCCATTGTCATCTTGTAAAAAAACATAAAATTATAAACTTTAACTCTCAAGCGCAATGCTGCCCATCTTAATAATCATGAACATGATAATGACGGTTTTACTATGCCCTCTAAAAAGCTTATTGCCAAGGTCAATTGTGCTAAAAATCCTCAACAATTAGTTGAGACCAAAAATTCGTTTGACAAACTTATTGTAGACGAACAGGAGGAGCAGGACTCTGATACCACCCCTATAGTTAAGAAAATGCCACCCATTATGGTCAAGCCAACAGAAAATCTAAAAACTATGCTTGCCAAATTTGACAAATTTTTTGAAAGTAAAATTACCATCAAAATTGCGGATGAAATAATCAAGATGTTTCCCTTCGACGAAAATCAGCACAGGGCTATAACCAGATATCTAACAGAAAACTCAGTAGAATATATTGTGATAACGCCTAAATATCAACGTCCTTTAAAGGTCGTTATCAAAGGCCACTACATTAAAACTCTTGATAATGAAATCAAAGATGAATTAGTTAATCTAGGCTACTCTGTTG
This sequence comes from Caerostris extrusa, assembly GCA_021605095.1. Taxonomy (NCBI): domain Eukaryota; kingdom Metazoa; phylum Arthropoda; class Arachnida; order Araneae; family Araneidae; genus Caerostris; species Caerostris extrusa. The sequence goes on along the minus strand of BPLR01001213.1, from coordinate 20,360 downwards.
ACAAGGTAACCCAGTTAAAAAGATCTAAAACCAAGCAGCCTCTACCAATCTGGCAGATTACCCTTGCTAGGGAACAAAAAAAGCAGGGAAATTTTTTAACTAGAACGATTTCTATACTTTACTGTAAAAGTAGAGAAATTTAACTTACGACCAATGACCCTCCAATGTTTTAAATGTAATAATTTCCATCACAATGCTAATAACTGTGGATTTAAACCTAGGTGTCTTAAATGTGGTAAAGAACACTCCCATAAGGAGTGTCCAATTGAAGGGAAGCTTGAGGTGCCAAAATGCATTAATTGCAACGCTACAGGACACTTAGCAGCTTGGAGGGGCTGCCCCAAATTTCAAGGATAAATACTAACTCTAACAGACAGGCTGCCTATCCCAAAGTTCTTCCTCCTAGACAAGTTGCCCCAAACATCAGTTTTGCTTCCATTCTTAAAAACAACGTAAACGCAACTGCAGCTGTACCTCCTTCAACTTTTTTTAAATCAAAACCAACCAAGTTCACTACCTGGCATTGAAGATCTCAATTTATTCCAAAATTCTGTTATATTAATGAAAAAGAATTCATTTCTCTTTTCACTGATATCAAAATCTTCCAAATTTAATCAATCAAATTAATTCTACCAACAAAAAGGCTGACAAGCTACAAATCTTTGCCAACTATATATGCTCCAAACCATCTAGCAATGCCACGTAGTGACTATATTGTTTACAGGACTTGGTAGTCGAAACGTTTCGTTTCCCCTCCCCCAGGCTCTGCTCTTCTATCGTTCACTTGCAACTGACCTTGTACGATTCGCAGATTTCCCCCGTCATTACCAGTTCATCCTCTCTTAACAAACTGCTCTTAAACGTTTTTGTTATTTTTAACTTGTACTCCTTTTTGAATTAGATTAACCTATTGAAAGTTTTTTATTTTTAAGTTCTCTTTCAAACTACGTTCAGTTTGTAATTCTTCAAAATCCTCTTTTTACTTTATTATTTTAATTATTAAATTATAATTAATAATTATTAAATACTTTACTGAAAAGAGGAAAAAAAAACTTCTCTTCTCCATATATTATTATCTCTATCTTAATTGTTTTATTTTTTAATGCAATGGGCTTAAAGCTAAAGTAACTTCCCTCTCATATGCAAAGAAGGAGTTAGCGGTTACCCATACCAAGGAGCTCCGTCAACCTACAAATCGTTGTCGTTACGTCGCTTTATACAAATGAAATATTTTTAAAGAAAAAAATAATTTATAAGAATTTAAAACGCTTTCTCTTTTAAAAAATTATATGCCGTACTTGACAGAACAGAAGTCGAGATTTGTTTTCTACTATTATTTTTCCCCCCCGAATAAGGGGAGGGAGTGAGAAATATTTCTTCCCGAATATAATAAGAAATGCTGCTAAGAGAGAAAACAACGCTTATTTACGGCATTTTTATGATTTTTTTTTTCTCTTTTTTCTTCTTTCGTAAAGAAACAAATATTAATCGCAGTTGAAAATAAAGAAATCCAATTTCTCAGAAATACCATCCTTTTTTTTTTTCCAAGAACAAATGACATGATTTTAAAGAATGTTTACGTCGTTTTACATCAATGAAATATTTTTAAGGAAAAAAGAAATCATTTATAGGGATTTAAATGTTTTCTCTTTTAAAATATTAGATACCTTACTAGATAAATTGTTAAAAAGAAATAAAAAAATAAATAATATAAAATGAACAATTCATGGAATTGTAATATTTCTTTAATTTTCTAATGTGTTTTTTTTTTTTCTGAAATTTGTACAAGTGTCCTTCTAATAAGTTATCGTTAGAGAAAAAAGTTCTGCATTTAATAAAAGCTTACTACTACTACTACACAACACCACATCAGATCTACGGCTTAAAAGTGGATTCCGAATAATTATAAACATCCATGGCGCTGCCGGGACTCGAACCCTAAACCTGTGGCATTCGGTCATCAGGCCCAACTTTTGTATTAAAATGTCTTGAATAGACTTTGCACAAAATACATACTAGTATACTTTAATTAAAACCATTTAAATAGACCTAATAATTTACCCTTTTAATTATTTCGTTATTATAAAAAATAAATATATAACATATTAAAATAATTTAATGTAAACTAAAATAATGAAGACCATTAAATTAACTTAATTCTACTCTATGAAAAAAAAAAATCACCTTTATATTTTCTTGAAAATTATGAGCTATTTTTTATTCAATATTTCTGGTGCATTGTTACAAAGAGTTCTTCTAATGAAGCTAATGAATTTTCGCAATTTTTCGGCAACAACCGCTTAAACATACCAGATGCAGCGCATAGATTATCCTCCGTTTCTTTTGCATGGAGTAAGTAATTTCCACGAGTTTCTCATTTCATTCTTTTGCACTCGGTTTTTAGTGCTTTCCAAATCCTGTTTCTTTGTTTCTTGCTTTCTCAAAGCACCGAACCAATACCTGCTGGGTAAGTTTTATTAAACAGAAGTCGAGATTATTTTTTTCACTATTATTTTCCCCCGAATAGGGGGAGGGGGACGGAGAAATATTTCTTCCCAAATATAATAAGAAATGCTGCTAAGAGAGAAAACAACGCTTATTTACAACATTTTTATGTTTTTTTTTTCCCCTTTTCTTCTTTTGTAAAAAAGAAACAAATATTAATCGTAGTTGAAAATAAAGAAATCTAATTTCTATTGAAATACCACCGTTTTTTTTTTTTTTATCAAGAACAAATGACATTTAAAGAATATTTTTTGTCGTTTACTTAAATGAAATATTTTTAAGGAAAAAGAATTAATTTATAGAGATTTAAAATGTTTTGAAAACTTAGATGTTATGCATGATAAAACTATTATAAAAGAAATAAAATAAATAATCTAAAATAAACAATTCATGAAATAGTAATATTTTTTAAATTTTCTAATGATTTTTTTTTTTTTTTTCTGTGTTTTTTCTGTCCTTCTAATATGTTACGGTACGGAAAAAAAAAAAATTTCATTTAATAAAATCTTACTACTACTACTACTACGCCACACCACATCACTGTGCCTAAGCTGAGTTGCCCCTTTTACAGTTTGGGAATGATGTGGGGGAGAGAAGAAGTGACTCTCTATGGTCTAAAGAGACTGGGAACTACGGCTTAAAGTGTATTCCGAACCACTACAAACATTCAAGGCACCATGCAGGGATTTGAACCCGAAACGTGGGCATTCGGCCATCACGCCCAGCTTTTGAATTTAAATAGTTTTAATAGACTTTGCACAAAATACATGCCATCAAACTATATATTTCAATTAAAACCTTTCAAATAGATCTAATAATTTACCACTTAAATGATTTCGTTCTTATAAAAGTAAATGTTTAACATGAATAAAATAATAAAAACCATTAAATTAACTTAATACTACTCTCCGTGATAAAAAAAAATCATCTTTATCATTTCTTGAAAATTATGAGCTATTTTTTTATTCAATATTTCTGGTGCATTGTTAATAAAAGTTCTTCTAATGAAGCTAATGAAGTTTCGCATTTTTTTCGACAACAACCGCTTAACCATACCTGATGCAGGGCATAGTTTATCCCCCTTTTCTTTTGCATGGAATCGAAGTAATTTCCAGGAGTTTCTCATTTCATTCTTTTGCTCGGTTTTTAGTGCTATCCAAGAATCTCGTTTCTTTGTTTCTTGCTTTCAAAGCACCAACCAATTACCCGCTGGGTAAGTTTTATTAAACAGAAGTCGAGATTTTTTTCTACTATTATTTCTCCCCCAAATGGGGGGGGAGCGGAGAAATATTTCTCCCCAAATATAATAAGAAATGCTGCTAAGAGAGAAAACAACGCTTATTTACGACATTTTTATGATTTTCCCCCCTTTTTTTATTCTTTTTTGTAAAGAAACAAATATTAATCGCAGTTGAAAATAAAGGAATCTAATTTCCCAGAAATACCACCATTTTTTTTTTCTAAGAACAAATGAGATGATTTTAAAGAATTTTTACGTCGTTTTATACAAAGGAAATATTTTTAAATAAAATGAATTAATTTATAGGAATTTAAAAATGTTTTCTATTTTAAAAAAAATAGATCTCATACATGATAAAAACTATCACAAATATAAAATAAATAACCTAAAGTAAACAATTCATGGAATGACAATATTTTTTAATATTCTAATGGTTTTTTCTGTAATTCTTACAAGTGTCCTTCTAATATATTTTTGTTAGGAAAAAAAGTTATACATTTAATAAAATCTTACCACAATTCATCATTTCATATCTGATTTGTATAAAGAAAATTATATTAGCAAAAAGAAAGTTTCGGTTCTTGGTATTATCTTTTACGCCATCTTCTGTTTTGTCCTTACTTTAAAAAATTGATAATTAATGACGGTGTTTTTTAAGAATTTAGAGAATCTCCACCAAGTATCCTAAGGTGCCTATTTATGAGCTTAGGATTGTCTTGTGTCTTTTCCTTACTATGTTGTTGTTGTTTTAATGCAGTTGGCAATCAGAGACAGTTAATCTTTATGCCATAAGCAAGGGCTGCACCGCTGTTACTCATTTAGCACTACCCAGGGGGCACGTGTAGATTTAAGGTATGCTACGGTTGCGAGTAACACTACCCCAAAAACACTTCTACGATCATATTAAATCGGGACCTATGGCTTAAAGTGGATTTCGAACCACAACAAACATGCATGGCACCGCCGGGACTCAAACCCAAAACCTGTGGAACCGAGCTCCAGAGTTCTGGCCACTCGGCCATCAGGTCTCTTTGTCCTTACTCTAAAAGCTTGATAATTAAAGACAATTATTTAAAAGAATTTAAAGAATATCCACCAAATACCCGAAGTGGCTTATTTACGAGCTTAGGTGGACGCACATCAATGCCTTCTACTAATTATAATCTTTCGCATACATGTTTCACACAAATCTTCATGCTAAGTTTTGCTTGAGTCTAACAGCTCTTTGTTAATGAACTAATTTTCTTTGTAATGAGTATATAAAACTAAATTTTACAAAAAACCATGACATTAATAAAATTTATAGTATAAGGAGTAAGATATCACCATTGAATGTTTTACCAAGAAAGCCAGATAAGATAGAAAGACAATTAAAATTTTTGAATCTATCTATTATATCTATTATATCTAGAGCATAAAAAACATCATTTCAGGCAAATCAAGTAGGTAATATTTGTTCCGATTGACACACAAAAGATTTGCTAAAACTGCATGACTTATTTGCAGTTTGGAAAATTTTACGCTGAACCTACTATTGTAGCCCGACGGTTTAAAATTCTCTGAGGATGGATTAATTTTTGTGAATTAGTTTATTTCATATATTTTGCTTTTCATTTAATAAATTCTTCATACTGAATGAAAAATTCTATATAGAATCTGTAGTGTACAATAGAACAAAACTTTTATTGAAAGAAATTTTGATTTTGAATCTTTTCATTGTACTATTCCTTAGCACTAAATATTGAGCGGTTTATTACTTTTATAGATGCAAAATACAGTTTTTTTACATACTAAATCTTGAATGAGGGAAGATGTCTAGACATAATTCAGAGACTATTAATGAAACTCTTCGAGTCTATACAAATAATCTAGCATTTTTCATGACTCGAAATTTTGAAGAGCCAATAAAATGACGAAATTCTCTTACGCAAATACTCGACGTTATTTGGAGGGTCTGCATTATTAAATATTGCAATTGATCCTACATGATTATCTATGTTAAATTCCCGTAGAGTTAATGTGAATACAAAAATTTAAAATAAATATTGAATGAAGTATGAAACAATGAAAATATTCCAAGTCTTTAATAATTATTTTCATTTTTTTTTTTTGTCTTCTTAATGAGGAAAGACATGTTGAAACTCCAGACTTTTTGGGTTTTCTTAATTACTAAAATTTAAACAATGCATTTTATGTGGCTATGAAGAAATATGCATTAGTTTTATTTTGTAAAACTTTAAGAAAGTATTTTTCCGAAACGGTTAAATATAGAATTCCATGATTACATTCATCTTAAAATAGTATTTTAAAACAATATTTTCAGAAAGACTCATAAGTTTGAAATATAAACGAGATTCATGATAACCAATATTTAGGCTTTGAAGAGGAGGTATAAAGTTATTAATTTTGCTGCTGCAATGCTTAGGTTTAATGATCTACACTACGTAAAAAAAGTAGAAGGACACGATTTTGTAACAATAACCGAAAAATATTTTATTTTTTACTAAAATTTTTATTAGAAACATTTACAAATATTTTAAAAATACAATTTTAACATCAGAATTATGATATTCGAACATAAAATATTAATGGCAGCAAAAAGTAGTTTCTCTTTTTTTGAAACTTTGTAAAAAGTAGAAGGACAGCATTATAATGAATGAAAAATAGTGATTTTAATAAAGAATGTTCTTCCCATTGGCCTTTATAACTTCAAATATTCTGTTTGAAGTGAATTGTATAGAGATTGAACTTCTGTTTGACAAAAATTGTCCCACGAGTCATTCAATGCTTCTCGAAGCTGAGTTTGCGAATCAAATTGCCTTCCATCAGCATAAACTCGACGAACTAGCATTGCCCAGATGTTTTCCACTATATTAAAGGTCAGGACTTTTGGCTGGCCATGGTAAAACATCCACATTATTTGTTAGGAACCAATTTTTGACTCCAGTCGCGGTGTGAATGGAAGCTCCGTCTTGCTGAAACTTCCACTCTTCACCCCCAAGTCAGAGCCATAAGGAAGAAGCTCGGAATTCAGAACTTGAATGTAGTCTGTATGTTTTTTGCCTACCATTTAAGAAAACCAGACTTGTCCTTCCTCCGTATCCAACAGCCAACCAAACCATTGAACTCCCTTCTCCCATTTGTCGTGTTGAATAGTATTCGTCTTCCCCAAACAATGCCAGTAGTGCTGATATCCGTCTGGACCGTCTAAGTTAAAATTTCATTTCCTCGGAAAACATCACAGAAGTCCATTCTGTAGTCCAGGACATGTGCTCCTTAGCCTACGCTAAACGGTTATCAATGTGAGCTCGTGTCCACTTAGGATGATGTTTCCGTTTTTGAAAATGAATTTTTTTTTTTTTTAGATCTTTTAATATAGTTGTAAACTGTTTGTTTCGTCACATGATTAAGTCCTGCTTGATTTCTTGCCTTTGAAACACTTCCTTTGTTCTTCTTAAGCACACGAACAAGTTTTCTTTCATCATGTGGTGTTAACTTTTTCGGTCTACCAGTCTTCTTTTTCTTTCCATTTTTATAAGGATTTCTGATAAAGTTTGAAACTGTATTGGGGCTCACCTGCAACAATCGAGCAATCTCTCTGACACCTTTACCATCATTTTGATATGCGGAAATGTGGCCTTTTTTTAAAATCGTTCAAGGTATTCCTTTAGGCATTTCTGAGAACGGAGAAACAGCGTAACTTTTAAACAAATTAGATTTTTTTGACAGAAAAGGATAAAACAAAGTACAAAATCACTATTTAACTAAAGAAAAAACTCACTAAATTAAATATATTAACAAGTGTCCTTCTACTTTTTTTTACGCATCGGAAATTATATATACTAATTTTTGTTATTAATATTAGTGGTAGATGTTTAATGTTTGCCCAAAATGAAAAAAAGGGTCATTAAACTAAATCTGCATAAATATCTGATTGTTAGGAGAAAATAAGAGATATTAATTGGCAAAAAAACACTGTCCTTCTACTTTTTTACGCAGTGTATGTTGTTCCAATTATTAACTTCGTTGCAGAACCATAAAATATGTAACCTTAATTCATCTTTTATAAAATTAATGGTTTATAAATTTTTAAAACAGATTAATTTCTTACTTCTAAATACTAGATTAGATTTTATGGTTGAATTAGTTTTCGTTGGCCATTCAAAATTTGTTAAAAATATTATTCCGAAAAGGTTTTTCTTAAACAGAAGGAATGTCTTTTACATATGGATCTGGAGTATCTGAATCTACATTTAAACCTCTTTTAATACAGAAAAATAATAGTAACGTCTTTTGTTAACAAAAAAACTTATTATTGTGTGGCTATTTTGTTATGTTTCTGATTGCTTTTTGGAACTGTCATTTAATAAAAGTTTCAATGCTAGTGGTTCTGGAAATCATCCACAAATAATGAGCTATTCTCATAATGTACAATCACCCTTAATATATTTCATTAGTTTTAATTACATATTAAGTAATTCTCCAAACACATGCTTGGGACATGTATTTAATTTGTAAAACGTTACCTGATAAAACATTACTACTACGAACTTTTGAAATTCTTATATTTGAAAAGTTCTTTTCCATTTTTTTTGAAAATAATGAGGTAGTTTTTTTTTTTTCCTAAAAATGCAAACGATGATAAGTATTATGTAATTCAAATATTTTTTTGAATTTAAAAAATGATAAACTCGATTATGGATTATTTCATGATTAAAAAATGTTAAAACTAAATGGATTTTTAGTAACAAATCTTCTTTACTTGAAATTTGTAATTTTAAAAAATAATGTTTAAAATAATAAATTATCGTCATTGGCGCAACCGCCCAGATGGTGAACCAAGGCCGTCTGCTTACTTGCAGATTACGAGACAGGGAGTGTTTTCATTTTTACGGAGTAGGGTTGTCACCCCATGCCCAGCAGTCATATGAGACCGGGACCTACGGTTTAAAGTGTGTTCTGAACCACTACAAACACCCATGACACCGCCAGGACTCAAACCCGAGGCCTGTGCTTCAAGCGCCAGAGCTCTAGTCAGGCCTCAAAATAATAAGTGCATACCGTAAATTCATTTTAGTATTTTTTTTAAATTATAAAATTGAAAAAGAACTAAAAATTAACTATAAATATTTATGAAACTCTAATATGCGATCAAATCACATGAAATAACAAAAAAAACTTAATTGCAAAAAATTTAAAATAATTGCTATCTGCAAATAAACTGGGAATAAAATAAACGATCTCTTGAGTAACTCGGAACCGTGATTGACCTGCAGAATATGTAATTATCGTGGCATCATAACTGAGAACCAATATCTTTGTTGAAGACAAAGATCTAACTATCTATGACTAATCTAATCTTTGACTAACTATCTTTGTTTTTTTCTATTAACTCTATATTAGATACTGTTGTATCATCAGATAAAAATTGGCATTCTCCTCCCAATTATTAATTATTAATCGTAACCTACAAAACAATCTGCATGGTATGTATATATTTTTAAAAAGAAGCAGTAATTAAAAAAAAAAATTAATGCTTCAAATTGTAAATTTCATTTTATAATAAATAACAATATTTCATGAATCTATTTTTTTTTTTATCAGTTTGCTTTCAAACATAAATACAAATTTCCCTCAAATTCTCCATTGGCTGTTTTTACATAAAAATATTTTTTCAGTTGGACATGTACATTGTATGAACTTTAGTAAAAATATTTTATGATCCAAACATGCAGATTTAAGTACAGTATATTTTGTATGTTTTTTTAAAGAAGATCGGTTTGGTTTTAAAAACCTGCTCTACGGTCTTGTGCACACGAAGGCACAGACCGAGACTTTTTTGCAGGACCTAAAGCGGATTCCAAACCACTCACAAACATCCATGCTGGCGCCATGATTCAAATCTGAGCTGTGGTAAATAAAAAGAAATGCCCTGAGCGCTAGCCAATTGGCCATCAGGCCGCTTTTAAAGACGAAACTTTTGAACTAAAAATAAATGATCGATCATAACTTAAAAACCATAAATTGTCTTTGAAAACTCTTTAAATCCCAAATAAATAAATCCCAAAACTATACTTTTCAAAAGAAAATAAACATTTTCGCCAACTTTTATAGAAAAAATAACTTTAGAAAAAATCACACTTCTTATTAAAAACTTTTTATCAGAGAAATGCATAAAAACATTCGCACTTTTATTGACAAACTTTATTGCAATGCAAAGAAATAACTATAAAAAACGGAAGCATATAATGGATGCATGTTTTGAATAACTGGATTCACTGGATACTTTACACTGGATATAATGGAAACACTGAAAAATAGTTTTTTATTCAGTTGGACATGTATATTGTATGAACTTTAGTAAAAACTATTTTATGATCCTAACAGGCTTATTAAGTACAGTATATTTTATGTTTTTTTTAAAAACTTTCAACTAAAAATAAGTAGATTTTCTCATAACTTAAAAACCTTAAATTGGTTTTGAAAACTCTTTAAAATCCCAAACAAATAAAACAGAGAAGCAAAAATTTTTTTTGCCAACTTTTATAGAAAATGATTTAGAAAAATTCCACTTCATTAAAAATTTTTGCAGAGAAATGCATAAAACCACGACAAACTTATTTAAATAAAAGAAATAACTATAAAAAACGAGATCATGTAATAGTATATATTGTTTGTTTGTACATAAAACACTATTTTTCAGTTGGTCATGTACATTGTATGAAGCATAGTTAAAAATATTTTATGATCCGAGCATGCATATTAAGTACAGTATCACACTTCATCAAAAACTTTTGCAGAATAATGCATAAAACCACGACAAAACTTTATTGAAATGCAAAGAAATAACTATAAAAAACCGAGAGCATAGAATGGCATACATTGTTTTCCATAAAACACTATTTTTCAGTTGGGTATGTACATTGTATGAATTTTAGTAAAAAATATTTCATGATCCTAACAGGCGTATTAAGTACAATATATTTTAAGATATGTTTTTTCTTTAAGAAAAAGCTTTTAACTAAAAATAAGTAGATTTTTCTCATAACTTAAAAACCTTAAATTGTCTTTGAAAACTCTTTAAATCCCAAATAAATAAAACAGCAAAAGCAAACATTTTCGCCAACTTTTATAGAAAATGATTTAGAAAAATCACACTTCATTAAAAACTTTTTGCAAGAGAAATGCATAAAACCACGACAAAACTTTATTGAAATGCAAAGAAATAACTATAAAAAGGGGAGAGCATAGTAAACAATTAATCATTTCCGACTTTTCCAGGAACAAAAAAGGAAAATAAAAAGTAAATAAATTTTTCAAAGAGAAATATCGATAAAATAAAAAAGCAGAGAGAAAGAATATGTGGTTCTCTAATGGTAGAATTGGATTTCTTGTCACTTTGCTTAAGAAATAAAAATTCCACCATTTCCTTCTTCAATTTTTTTTATCTCGTGAATTAATCGACGAGTTTGGGGGTGTTTAGGGAGATTCTTTTCAAAAACTTCTGCCACTTTCTCTTCTTTTAAGTACCAAATCTTGTTATGAAAGAAGTTCCAATCGAAATACCCTCTCCTCAGGGAAAAAAGATAGTTGGTCCCAATTAAAGAATTATTCTTTTCAAGAAATGCATCTCGTCTTCTGAAGGGGGTCTTCTCTCCCGCGTGCATCGATTCCGAATCATCTTGAAGAAGGGGAGAGGGAGCAACAAGCCTCGGTTTTAATCGAGCAAATGAAAAAAGTGAAGTGTTTTGTCTTCTGTCGTACCAATGCTCTTCGATATTGCTTTCTCAAGTGTTTATGCAAACTTCAATTGTCTTCTGGAGAATATTACTCATGTTCAGTGTTATTTCGGGCAGGAATTTTTGACTTATTTTGGAATTACAGATATTCTTGAAGAATATTAACTTGCATTTCAAATCGAGGCCTTTATTGGTACTGATATTTTAAAGAATGCTACTAGAAGTCATTAAGATTTTTGAGAAAAATTATTTCATTTCCAAATGTTTGATTTCACATAAATCTAGTGAATTAAAAAGTTTTTATCATATAAAGATTTTTTTATTCAAATATTAACATAATGTCATTGACTCAAGTACTCTTTAAAATAGTCAGCTTGAAATAAATTATTTGGCAGTAATTCAATTACATTAAAATTTCTTAGCGATTCATTAAACCTATCCATGTTTTTATAATATGGGCCTGATGGCCGAGTGACTAACGCTCTGGCTCTCTGTGCCAGAGTCTTGATTCGAATCCCGGCGTTGGACGCTGTAGCAGCCGGGAATCCATTTTAATATAACTTTTTTTGAATCCACCCGATCTAATAAGGCTGTAGAATGTTGGGCTTAGGATGACAACCTTACCCAGTAAAAAGGTCAGCATTAAAGAGCCATGTCAGACTTCTACCTACGGGTGTTCCATCACAACAAGGGCTGACTGCTTTCCCTTCAACCATGAGACAACAGGGATTTCGCGGGCTTGGTTTGATATTGCTGTCTACCAAGTGGGATAAAAGACATCAAGAACCTGTTTTTATAATAAAATCATGTGTACAATTAAGAATTAATTTCCATGTTAATATACTTTTTATCAATTTGATGCTAAAAGTATATTTTAAATTACTCATTTCTCCTTTGAAAATACAGCAGCCTGATGGCCAATTGGCTAATACTTTAGCCTTTGGTACCACAGGCTTCAGGTTCGAATGCTGGAGGTGGCATGGATATTTGTTAGTGGTTCGTTATCTACGTTAAACTGAAGGTCCCGCTCTAGTAGTTAGGTCTAGTCTAGTGCGTAAAAAATGACCGCGCAGCACCAAACCTTTATAGTTAGTCCCAATCAAAGAATTATTCTTTTCAAGAAATGTATCTCGTCTTCTGAAGGGGGTCTTCTCTCCCGCGTGCATCGATTCCGAATCATCTTGAAGAAGGGGAGAGGGAGCAACAAGCCTCGGTTTTAATCGAGCAAATGAAAAAGTGAAGTGTTTTGTCTTCCGTCGTACGAATGTTCTTCGATATTGCTTTTCAAGTGTTTATGAAAACTTCAATTGTCTTCTGGAGAAAATTACTCATGTTCAGTGCTATTTTGGATAGGATTTTTGACTTGAAAAATATTAACTTGCATTTCAAATCAAGTCCATTCATTAGTACTGATATTTTGAAGAATTAAGAATTGGAACTGGAAGTCATTAAGAATTTTGAGAAAAATTATTTCATTTACAAATGTTTGATTGCACATAAATCTCATAAATGAATTAAAATTTAAAAAAATTTGTTTTATAAAGATTTGTTTTTATTCAAATAATACATGGTGATTATAATTAAAGTTCCACTTTCAAAATGCTGAAAAAAAAAGAAACACTCGTCACAATGAGTTCAAATGGGAGTTGAAGATACTTTGAAGAAGGAGGAAATGGCACGCATCAAAAAAAGTTCCAATCTGTATTAATAGATGGCGCTGTAAGCGGCATAAGGAAAATGAATTCAACTGCCAGTGATATCTTGAATTGAAATTACAACGCACATTAAAACAACAGTATTGTTCACTTTGCTTGATTGCTTCGGTTTTTTCAAGAAAAAAATGATTTCCAAATCATTCGACAGTTGTGACACTGTTAATGGAAAGCCCATCCACCACGGCAAGGTCATGCCAAATTAGATGGGAAAAATCGGTTTAACCGTTTTGATGCCATACCGTTTCCCCCTTCTTCAAGTGTCTTCAGTTCAAATTTGAACTCATTGGGAAGAATGGTTCTTTTTTTACAGCATTTGGAAAGTGGGACTTTAATTATAATCACCCTCTACTATAATGGCATTGGTTTAAGTATTCTTTATAAACGTCAATTTGGAACTAAAGTATTTATGAGTAATTGATTTTATTAAAGTTACATTAAAATTGCTTAGCGATTTATTAAATCTGTCCATGGTTTTTATAATAAAACCAAATGTGCAATTAAGAATTAACTTCCATGTTAATATACTTTTATCAATTTCACCCTAAAATTATATTTTAAATTCTGAATTCTCCTTTAAAAATACAATACAGCGGCCAATTAGCCAGCGCTCTGGCCTTTTGTAACACAGGCTTCAGGTTCGAATTCTCTTGGTTTATGCAAACTTCAATTCAGTGCTATTTTGGACAGGATTTTTATACTTGAAAAATATTAAATTGCATTTTAAATCAAGGTCTTTATTAGCACTGATATTTTAAAGAATGCCACTAGAAATCATTAAGAATTTTGAGAAAAATTATTTCATTTCCAAATGTTTGATTGCGCGTAAATTTAGTGAATTACAAGTTTTTGTCTTATAAAGATTTTTTTATTCAAATAATATCATAATGGCATTGACTCAAGTATTCTTTAAAATGGTCAACTTGTAATTAAATTATTTATGAGTAAAAGTTACATTAAAATTGCTTAGTGATTTAATAAACCTGGTCCATGGTTTGATTTGGTGTGGTTTGTCGCTCTACGGTCATCTTTGTCCGCACAACAGTAATGCAATGTTACTTATAAGGTTAACATCAGAAATTCATTTCCATTTCCTGTTAAATTCAATAAATTATGATTAAAATTAATTAAAGACAACGTTTCAACGTTGTTTAAAAAAAGAAAATTTGCTAAAAATTCTTTTCATTTAATTTTGAAACGAAATTGCTCTTAGAAATTTAATAACATGCGCTACAATTATTAACTTGGTTAACACTTTTGTATAAAAAAAAAATGTTAAACTTACTCTGAAATGAATTAATAATATTAAAAATTTCAGGTAATCATTAAAATCACATCTAAAGCAGACAATTAAAACATCTTTAAGAGAAATAAGTTTTCGACGGTATAATCTTTACATGAAATGTTTAAAGTTCAAAGGGAATCTTTCAACTTTTCTCTGGATAGATTAATGTAATTCTCTAATTGTTGCCAATTTTCCTTAAAACGTTATAATTGATAATATTTTAAATTAGAGGACTTAAACTGCTAATTCGAGAGATCAGAAAGGAGTTCGCGTTAGACAATTGCAATGAATAGTTCTCGCAGCTGACAGCCGTAATTTAGAGAGACGCATATTAGGCAACTCGTGTAATCTCTCGACAATTACTGGTAAAGGCAATTACTATCAGAGATAAGACAATTACTGACTCCTCAAAAGGTAGAGCGAAGAAATTTTATTGTTGAATGTCAGTTAATTATTTACTCTCAGATTCAAATCTGCAACTATATAAATTTAGGAAAATAATCTTAATAAGTAATCTTTTAAATTCTTATCCTCATTTAAAGGCAAATTTTATTATCTGTCTCCTAGTCGTATATCACACAGAGTGACTCCAGGACTTTATACTGTTTGGACGGAAAGGATTACAGATGCAGTCTTAGTTATCACATTTATTTCCACACTAGCATTTCAGTAGAATGTAGTCAGTAGGCATCGAGACTCTCACACGAGAGGAAATATAGCGCAACTGGCGCTGCATTTGAGAAACATTTAGTTTACAATCTCTTATCCCGAGAGGAAATATATTTGTTTAAACTAAATTCCCTTTAAATAGTTTTATACTAAATAGAAAAATTTTAGTTTCGAAATTAAATAGATGTATCTTTGAATCAGTAAGAATTATTTCAGAAGTGGAAATTTATGCATGTGTAAACGAGGTTCTTAAAGGTATTATACCTTGTGAATATAAACTTTGCGATTTATGTTACAGTTCTCTCACAAGTTTCGGATTCGAGTCCCGACGTTTCCATGGATGTTTGTTGCGGTTCGAATCCATTTTAAATTGTAGATCCTAATCTAATATGACTGTACAGAGTTGAGAGTAGGGCTGACAATCCTACTCCATAAAAAGAAAACATGCCCTGCCCCAAAACTGCCAGTAGGCATAAAACCTTGGCCCCCACGGGACAGTTGTGCCAATGAAGAAGAAGAAGGAAATTTATGTTACATTTTTTGCTCACTTGACAACGTAATACCAATCTTATAAAACTTTAGAAAATTAAAAAAATATACATCAAATTAAATAACATTTAAAATAATTTCAATTCAAAGCGTAGCAAAAAAGAAAAAAAGAAAACCTGGCCAATTTTGGATAATCTTTTTATATACGTATGTTAAGTTGCTTTGAAAATGTCAGACACTTTGAACTTCTGGCAACACCAAATGCTGGTTATTACATAACCTGTGTTTAGTGTTGCCAGGTTCGAACCAGGTGATTCTTCACTGAAACAGCAGATAAATGCTGCAGATTCAGTGTCTGCATATAACCAGTATTTTTATTGTTGCCAGATCGCATCGTAAGAGATTTCTGATATTCTACCAGGTTGTACAAACACAAAATTTACAACAAACTTCTCAAGTATGACGCTTAAGGTCATCTCCTAACATAATAGAAGAAAATTTTCATATTCATAAATACAGGTTTATATACACAGGAAAATTCGCTTTGGTTTCGAACGCGAAAAAAACTCTCTTATCTCGTCATCAAACTGAATATTCAACCAAGCTACTTTCGTCAATCGAAATAGATTAAATAAGAATTATTAATTATAATTTGCGTATACTCAAAAATAACTTCTTTAACATAGATTTAAAATAAGATAAAATACATTCAAGCCTATTGTCTTTTTTTTTTTGCGACCCGAAGGCCAATTGGCAAGCAATCTGGCCTTCAGTACTACAGGCTTCAGGTTCGAATCTTGACGGTGGCATGGATGCTTGTGAGTGGTTCGAAATTCCCATTAAAGAGTTTGTCCCTGTCTAATTAGCCTAAAGTGTCACAAAATGAGTGTAGAGAGAAAAATAAATGAAACCTCATTGATCCCCCTGAAAATCTGTTACGTAGTTCCGGTCATCTGTGCATACAGCACAGAGCTTGATGGCTAATCGGATAGCACTCTGGCCAGGTTTCACAGACCCACAAGTTTCAGATTCGAATACTGGATGTTTGATAGTGGTTCTGTAGTTCCGGTCTAATTAGCCCTCGTGAGCATAAAATGACTGTAGAGCGACAAACCAAACCAAATCAGCAAATATTTTATGTGGTATATGAAAAAGTACCATAAAAAATGTAAATAAAAAGATTACATTCAAATTTGTTTTTGAGCAGAGGTTTATTTTTACATGTCAGTGTATATATGTGTGTTCATTCACCTTCTTATACACCGTAAAATCAGTTTTTCTTACAATGTAATTTTTAACACTTTCAAACAGAAAAAAAACAGCGAATTGATTCCGACTTGCACCTCTTGTCCCAGAAGCCAACATCTCAATCTAGCTGCCATGGAAAACACGGCCTCCTATCTTCTAATTGTTCAATGTTATCTTTTTCTACAAAAAGGAATGCGACAAAAAACCCGATCCCACTTCCCATTGTTACGCCGAATAACTCTGCACAAACAGCCGACTGCGAAAAGCTCATCTGAATGTACTCCGTCGTGCACTTTTTCTTTTCCCATCTGAGTATAAGGAGGGTTTTTTTTTTTTTTTTGTTCCTCCTTCTTTTCAAGGAAGAAGGGGACTGTAGATAAAAGTTGCTCTTGCAGTAAATTGCAATAATGAGGAATTTTTACGCATCGGAGTTTCCTTTAGCAGTTCCGGGGTTGTTTGGAGAACGCTTTTGGGGGAATGGGTCCCTCCCTTGTTGTGAGTGTTTAGCTACGCTTTCATAGAGGTGTCTCGCCTTAATTTTTAAGGGATTCTAATTCATTGGAGAATTGGACTAGAAAGAAAATGAAAAGAGTAAACTTTTGTTACACTTGAGTTTCCTTTTTCTTCTTCTTTTTTATGCAGTAGATCGAAAATTCTAATTTATTTGGATTAATTATCCTTTTTTTGGTGGAATTGTCTCAATGTTTTATCAAATACCGTGTGAATAGTAAAACAGATTTAGAAAAAATAAATTCTTTTGCTGTGATCACATCAACTAACAATGCAAACTAGTCTTGTTAGGAAAAAGATTAATAGATTTTTTTTTTTCTACATTATTTAAAATATCTTCAGATGAAAGAAAAAAAAAAATCATTGAATTTGGAATTCGAAATTAATAAAACAGGAAAATTATACGACTGATATGGAATGTGAATGTTTTATTGATATTGTTTTTGATACAATTTGATTTTTCTTGCTTTTTAAATATTCATTTTCTTATAATTGTATGAAGTTGACGTCATTTTAATTAAATTTATATTTATTAATGAAATTTTTTTACTTAGAAACATCATTTAAATAGCTAAGATTATTTTAAAGACAAGACATTAAAACTGTTTATTTTATTTACATTCAATAAGAAAATAGTGCTTATTGTTAAGAAGAAGAAAATCTCATACTTTACAAGCTGCCTGATAGACAGAAAATTGATAGCGGTCATTGGTACCACAGGTTCAGGTTCAAACTTGGAGGTACCATGGATGTTTGTAGTTGTTTTTAATCAATGTTAAGTTGTAGTTACCGGTCTAATTATCCCAAAGTATACACAAATTAACCGTAAATGACAAACCAATCAACGATTTTTTTATTGGATATAGAAAAAAAATTACCATCTAGAAAATGTAAATAAAAATTAGAAATTTAAAGATTACATTCAACTTCTTTTTTGAGCAGGGGTTTTTTTACGTGTATGTATATATGTGTGAATGTGTGCGATCCTTATTCACCGCATAAAAACATTTTCTTCTTACAATGTACTTTTTTATCACCATTTAAATAGAAGAAAAAACAGCGAATCGATTCCGACTTACACCTCTTATACCAAAAGCAACGTCTCAATCTAACTGCCATACGGAAACACACGCCCGCCTCTCTTCTAATTGTTCAGTGTCATCTTTTTCTACAAAGGATTGCAACAAAAAACCCGATCCCTTTCCCATTGTTACGCCGAATAATTCTGCACAAACATCGGACGGCGAAAAGCTCATCTGAATGTATTCCGTCGTGCGCTTTCTTTTCCCACCTGAGTATAAGGAAGGGATTTTTTTGTTCCTCCTTCTTTTCAAGGAAGAAGGGGGAGTGTAGATAAAAGTTGCTCTTGCAGTAAATTGCAATAATGAGAATTTTTACGCATCGGAGTTTTTCTTTAGCAGTTCCGGGGTTGTTTGGAGAACGCTTTGGGGGAATGGGTCCATCCCCTTGTTTTGAGTGTTTAGCCACGCTTTCATAGAGGTGTCTCGCGTTAATTTTTAAGGAATTCTAATTCATTGGAGAATTGGACTGAAAGAAAATGAAAAGAGTAAACTTTTTGTTACTCTTGAGTTTCCTTTTTTTTCTTCTTTTTTTATGCAGTGGATCGAAAATTCTAATTTATTTGGATTAATTTTTTAGGGCGGGAATTGTCTCAATGTTTTACCAAATACCGTGTGAATAGTAAAACAGATTTTTAATAACAAAAAAATTCTTTTTTTGCTGTGATCGCATCTACTAACAATGCAAACTAGTGTTACTAGGAAAAAATTAATAGATTTTTTTTTATTTCTACATTATTTAAAATATCTTCAGATAAAAGAAAAAAAAAAAATCTTATGAATTTGGGAATTTCAAATTAATAAAACAGGAAAAATATAAAACTGATATGGAATTTGAATGATGTATTGATATTGTTTTTGATACAATTTTTGATTTCTTGCTTTTAAATATTCATTTTAATTATAATTATATAATTTGAAATAATTATAATTAAATTTATATTTATTAATGAAATTCTTACTGTAAAAACATCATTTAAATAGCTAAGATTATTTCAAAGACAAGACATCAAAACTGTTTATTTTATTTACATTCAATAGAGGCTTATTGTTAAGTTAAGAAATAAAATCCCTTGCATACTTTTTACTTTCTGGTCGTCTGATAGATCAATTGGTAGCTATCTGGTCATTGGTACCACAGGTTTCAGGTTCAAAACTTGGAGGTACCATGGATGTTTGTAGTTGTTTTTAATCAATGTTAAGTTGTAGTTACTAGTCTAATTAACCCAAAGTATACACAAATTAACCGTAAAACGACAAACCAATCAAAATTTTTTTTATTGATGTAGAAAAAAATCTACCATTTATCTAGAAAATGTAAATAAAAAGTTAAAAATTTAAAGATTACATTCAAACTTCTTTTGAGAGCAGGGTTTTTTTTTTTTTTTACGTGTAGTAGTATGTATATGTGTGAATGTGGGCGATCATTATTCACCGCATAAAAACATTTTCTTCTTACAATGTAATTTTTATCACCTTTAAATAGAAGAAAAACCGAATCGATTTCGACTTACACCTCTTATACCAAAGCAACGTCTCAATCTAACTGCCATAGAAACACACGCCCCCTCCTCTTTCTAATTGTTCAGTTTTTTATCTTTTTCTACAAAGGAATTGCGACAAAAAACCCGATCCCTCTTTCCATTGTTACGCCGAATAACTCTGCACAAACATCGGATTGCGAAAAGCTCATCTGAATGTATTCCGTCGTACGCTTTTCTTTTCCCACCTGAGTATAAGGAAGGGGATTTTTTTCTTCCTCCTTCTTTTCAAGGAAGAAGGAGGAGTGTAATAAAAGTTGCTCTTGCAGTAAATTGCAATAATGAGGATTTTTACGCATCGGAGTTTCCTTTAGCAGTTCCGGGGTTGTTTGGAGAACGCTTT
>BPLR01001212.1:0-35411 GCA_021605095.1 Caerostris extrusa | reverse complement strand
TCATGCTAGAATTTAAGTATAAACAGTCTAAAAGAGGAAAATT
The DNA here is from genome assembly GCA_021605095.1 of Caerostris extrusa. Taxonomy (NCBI): domain Eukaryota; kingdom Metazoa; phylum Arthropoda; class Arachnida; order Araneae; family Araneidae; genus Caerostris; species Caerostris extrusa. Next base: position 35,368 of record BPLR01001212.1, on the reverse strand, counting down.
GAATCCTCAGAAAACTGTATTGGGTTTTTCTAGTTTTACTTTCACATGCATCAATCTGCCCAAAAGCGTGCATAATTCGCTTGGTCTTTTTTCAACTTTTATAGAGCTCTCATCCCTTAGCCAAAGCAAATGCAAGGGATTTGAGGATGCATAAATTTATATAAATAGTCTAAAAGAGATAAAAATGAAATCTCAGAAACTGAAGGCTGTTTTCCTATATTTTACTCATGCATCAATCTGCCCAAAAAGCATTAATTTCGATATGGTGTTTTTGTTTAAACTTTTATAGAGCTTTTTTTATATTTAAGCAAATGCAAGGATTTGAGGATACTAAGTCTAAAGAGGAAAATAAAATCTCAGAAAAACTGAAGGTTTTCATATTTTTACTTTCATGCATCAATCTGCCCAAAAAGCATTAAATTCGCTTATGGTGTTTTGTTTCAACTTTTTATAGAACTTACCATATTTAAGTGAATGCAAGGATTTGAGGATACTAGAATTTATATAACTCTTTATATAAATTCTAGTATCCTAACGAAGGAAAATTCTATTTTTCTAAACGAGGAAAAATAAAAAATCTCAGAAAAAGCTGCTGGCGAATGAGGAAATGCATCAGAAGGTTAGGCCGAAAAATCTCCTAGAGAGATAGCACCGAGGCTAATCTTCATTTCCAAGGCCGTCAAGATCACATAATAAATGCCTTTTTTCGCCGCCCCCAACTTTTTACGAAAATGCTTTTTGTAACATATAGCGAAATGGAATTCGAAGCGTTGCCATATAATTTTAGGGGTGAATTTATGACTGTATCTTTTCCGCCCTGAACTCTGTATGAGAAAATTAAAGTCCGTTGTCGGTTTTGTTTTTAAATTTGCTTTCGAAATCTGTTGATCATGTGTCTGAAGTGCATGCCTATCCTCTTCGAAATTGTTTTTCTTTTGCCTCTCATTTCTTCTTCTGCCGCTGTGTTGTATTTATTTTTCTATATATAATACCCCTTGAAACAGGTTAAGTGGCGTCATAAATACTCGTGGTTCTTACCCAAGTTTGAAAAAGGGTGTGGAACGATGTGGGATTGAAACTGAATTTGAAACTGGACACAGTTTTGCAAGTAATTTTTCTAAAAGTTCACAACTGTGTTAATGCTTTTTTTTCGTAAATTATGGGAGGCATTATGCATTATTAATTCATTTTCATACACGAAAGCGAAATTTCAATTGTTACTTGTGCCGTAATAACTAATGAAAATATACCATCCTATATTTCGTCCTGTTTGTGTTTTTAAAACGTATTTTAACTGGAAATGGTGATTTACTTTTAAACATAAATAAAGTAAATCATCATTTCCATTTAAAATGTGTTTAAAAAAAAACACAAACAGGACGAAATACAGAATGGTATATTTTTTCATTACTACAATTTGAAAATGTAAAATTAGAAATTAATGATATTCAATTATGAATCAAAAATAAATTAAAATTATTCTAAATGCCCACTCCTATAGCGCTCGATAAATAGGAAATTCCAAAAGAATAACACAGTTTACCACAATCATTGAAGAAGTATATCCTTGACCACAATTAGAGCAGCAGATGTTCTAGGGGGAAAAACGATCACGCGATGGTTTAAAGGACTGCGTATAGTAAAAATTATGTTGTAGTCATGAATTCCTAATGAAAACTAACCGAAAATAATTTTTTTAATTATTTACAAAATTATATTATTATTTGTCCAATTTAAACGTATAAATTGTAAGCGTTGCGTTTTCATGGACCACTATTGTATATGTAACCTTATCTGACGGTAATCTGCAGTAAAATACTAAAAGAATAAGCACTATATAATGTTCTACATATTAGATGCATTTTTAATGCAAAACAGCGATCCTGATGCTCAACTTTAAATTATCTTAAAATTAATCAGTTAAGTTTACTTTATTTTATTATTATCTTCTAACTTTGCTTTCATCAAATTTGTTTATTACATAATCTTTATTATATTCGTTAAAATATATCTAAACATAATCAGAAGAATGTATACAATCACAATCAGAAATAGTAATGAAAACCCTTTCTGTTAAATAGTTCGTTATAAATTTTTTATCTAGTTAAAATTTCCGTTTAATGAAATACTAGGAATAAAATGAATTAGAGATATTAGGAGAGTAATATTGTGTTGAAATATGACTCCATAGGGGTAGGAAAAACTGTCTAAATATCAAATATTTTTAAACCACGTTCACTTGCAGTCGAAAATTAAAATAATTTATTGATATAGTAATATATGCCATCTTACAGACATTCTAAAGCAACTGAATAAGTTTTAAAAGTCGTAGATATGGAAATCCGTTGCTTTCATCTAGCATAAGTTGGCTATGGCGCAGTGGACAACAGCTTTAGATTCGTTTTTATTTGAATGTATAATATAAGCAGCTGCAAAATGAGAAACATGCGTTGCAATTTGCTACAAAAATTCTTAATTCTGCGTGATTTGTTGAGAAACTAATATCACTTGTGGGAAAATATTAATTTAAACAAAATTCTATGGTTGGGACTTAAACCATATGTGACTTTGGCACTGAATATTGTCCGCTGTATTATTGTCATCATAATTTCTATTATTGTTAAAAGTGCGACTCAAATGTTCTTTTTGTCCAATTTTCTCGAAAATGTCCTTGTGGTGGCCCTGTGTCACTGTATCAATGAGTTGATCTAATGGTATATTGCAATTGTGCGCAGTATACCATCAAAAAATTCAATATGCTGAACGTTTGCCTTCCCCTGGTCTATTAAACTTCGAACACCATTAATCTTAACCTATTTTCATATTGATATGGATAATGTAACATATTATATTATAACCATATTTCATAATGATGTGGAATGTCATATATTTTAATTTCAAAATTAGTTGAAAAAAGTTAAAATTTTATTTGATAAATTATTTTTGTCTTTTAATCAGATTTATTTATTTGTAAATTTTTACTTCTACTTATATTTGTTACCGAAATCTGCTACTTTTTAAATCTGTTTTTCTATTTCATTTCTTTTTTTGTTCTGGATTGTCAAAAGTCACTTGTTCGTTTAATTACTCCTTACTATACATAAAATTGTTTGTGTTTGTTTGCAAAACATATATTTCCAGATATTTGCATTTCAATTTTTAATATTACTTTCATACGTTCTAAATAGTCTTACAATTATTTATCACCCTGCAGCCCAAAAAAATTTCTAAATCTAACACATTATTCATTCGAAATTTTTTCGAAATTCTCGATATCTAACACAAAATGTTTTTCTTGATGCAATGGCAAACATACGAATGATATATTTCATATTTTTACGGATTTAATAATTATTGAAGTTTCAATATGTGCCAATTAAGGATAAAACCGTTTTAATGTGAAATGTCAAAAATAAAAAGTTTCAAAAAATCTTTCGAAATTTTCAACAAAGAAGGGTACAGTGTTTGGATATGTGCTTTTTAATTATCATAATTACCACATTCATTATTGAGACACTTTTCTAATATATTATATAATTAGTCCCAGGATTTAAATCGATCGCATGCATCAGCCGGAATCCATATGGGTTCAAGGTCACGAGACTAGCTATACGTGAACTATGTTTTAATAAGTTCAACAATAGATACATGAACCTAAAATGAAATGCAACAAATACCGCTGATTACAGGAACATCGTGGGAGGGATCCACAGACATGTATGGCGCATAAATCATTTTTAATGATTGCAAATGGAATGTGGGAACTAGAAGAAAACATCCTTCAAAACGAATTTAAAATTCACGAAAAACAAAAGTTCAAGGACTAATAACGGACATGTAATGTTCTATCAAGATTAATGCAAAAGCAAAATGATCCCTCTAATGATTAAATCCTTAGGTCTCACACAAAGCACGTTTGGTCAATGGCAGTCGATCGAGATCTTTATCCGCTTAATCAAAAGAAGATGCTTCCAGACAAGAATTGCGAGATACTAAGAAATTGATAAAGTGGCAGTTAGAACGAACCTGTTCTACCAGGACATGGATCCCTTGTGCAGTATGTGCCACTTAAGAGCACAATTTTAGCACGCCTCCTCGCATTCATTTTTGCTCTCACCTCAATGGATGAGTGGATTTGATCCTGGTTCATCAGGTACCAAGCAGAGAATAAATTCCGGCTCATTTACTCGGGTCAGATTCACTTTTTAGGTCTTGCAATTATTAAATTTTTTACTAGGCTTTTGCATATTTTCTTTTCTCTCTTTAGAACAACATTAAAGCTCCTGTCTAGAATAATTTAAAATAATGAAATTCCTAGAAAATTTATGTATTTGTCTCTACAATAGCGCATCAAATTGTATTTATTTTTTAATTTCTGTTATGATAATTAGAAATAAATTGAACCAAATTATCATATGTCGGAATAATTTAATGTAAGTATTAATTATTTTTATACTACTATAATATTTCTGTATTTGTTCTAATACTTTTATCGTAATTGTCGACTAGTTCATATAAAGTTAAATCTTATAAAGCACTATTGAACCAACTTCATTTGTCATATTGACATTATGAATATACTGACCTTCATTTAATGTTATTGCATTTAAAGTTTAGTTTTTACAATAAATGGATGGGATGTTAAAAAATAGACGAGGGAAAAAAGAATTCTCACCTTAAAATATTTTTATTCGATGTTAAATTATTTTTCGTTAAAATGCATTTTTCAAATAAAATTAATTAATCATAGATATTAGCTATGAACATTTTTCAAATAATTGTTGTTTAACAGTTGTATTTTTAAAAACAAATTTCCATTCACCAATTGAAATGCTTATGAGAATTCTGATTATTTTTCAAACAATAATTTCATGAAACTATTATATAAAAAAAAAAAAAACAATTCGTTCATGGTGTGTATTAGAAATCGGTTTCTTAAGCTACAGATAAAAAAAAAAAAATTTCTATTTTAGACTCCAAAAAACTGAAAATATGTTAAGGAACTGAAGCCAACTCATTTGACTTTTAAAATGTGTTTTTATGTATTAGTTCGGGCAATTTTTGCATTAGACTAAATCAGAAATAGAAAGAATTTTAAAAGAACAGTTCTTCAGAAAACGACAGTATAACTGGGCCATTCTTGCAGGTATAACTGGACCATTCTTGCAGGTATAATTGGACCATGTACACCTATAAAATGGTCAAGTTTAAACAGTTCGTATGTTCTATCTAAATTTCTAATGATTATAATTGAAATTCTCATTAGTGATGGTGGAGAAATATTGTGCATATTTAACAACATACATACATATAACCAAATAAATCTTTTCTTGTATTAGGTTTTTTTTATTTTTCGTAACTCAACTTGCTGCTCAGCTAAATAGAAAAACTGATAGTGTTTCTGAAAACATTTTTAATTTTCATCATTTACATTCTTTAAAAAATATTTATTTAAAGTCTTGTTGAATATTTGTCGAGTTAATAAATTTTGGTTTCAACAAAGTTTTAAAATTATTCGGCACAAAATCTATTATTGCAAAGATTCGTTAAAGTGAACTCTCCTTTGGAAATCTCAACAATGATCATTTGAAGGATTCTTTCGAAAAATAGATTGATATGTTAAATTTCATATTTTATTTCATAATGAACTGAAATTTTGATGAAAGAAAAAGGTAAACTAAATTCATTTGTCATTTCTTACACAGTATAAAACATATTTAAGGAAATTTACTTTAGTTTTTTATTTATTAAAACTGTTGTTAGCTATTTCTTCCCAATAAAATCTTAAACATACTGGACTTCAGTGTATATACTGGACTTTATATGTATATATTAGATTTTTGTGCAGGTATAAACTGTATATAGGTATTCAATGTATATACTGGATTTCAGTGTGCAAATGTTTTGTTAATCTTCTAGAAAACAGTTTAAAAATTAAACGGAACACTGAAAAATAAAATAAATAAGTAAATAATAACATTCGCTTGCATTTAGATCAAATAGTTCAATCTATTTTATAAAATAAAACATGGAGCGGAACATTTTTACCCATTATGGGAGAGTCTACAAAGAAGCATCCTTTTTTAAGAAAACTGTTACACGCCTTGATAGCTCGCACATAATATTTCAATTATAAAAACAACATTAAAATGTATTAATGCATTAATTGCCGTTTTGGGATAAAAGGTTGTATACAAAAGAATAAAAGTTTGATAACGCATTATAAGCGTAAATGGGTTTTCTTTTATAATGGTGTTACATAGCCGGAAGAAAATGAATAGAAACAACGTGCGAAAAACGCCCATTCTTATCTGAACTTTGCCTGAATAAATACACATTACTAGTAACGGATTGGATGCATACAACATCCGTTATCCTCCCGAAACTTAAAAAGTCTAGGAAGGGGAAGGGTAGGCAGCACTATTACAAATCTTGTTTATATATATATATATATATATAAGCAAAAACCACACCTTGCAACTCCTTGCACGTGCTAGTCTTCTTAGAACATAGCGGTTATACACTTAAGGTCAAAGGTTTAGAAGCAGAGGCGGGCTTATACTCTCTATCAACAAGAATTATTTTACCTGCTTAGATGATCCTACACAAAATCTAAGTACTTTCATACTGCAGAATCTAAATGGTCTTTGTAATGCGATTTTAGGGTAATTTTAATGTAGGTTAGACCACATCTTGAGAAGCAACATAGGTTATATCTCAGCCATAAACCATAAGAAAAATATAGTTTCCTTATCTGGAGAAGAAATACTGCTTGTAATGCCTTACGAGATTAGAAATTTTGCCCCCTAAATCATGTTTTCTGTTTCTTAAAACACAAGGTTGTGATTAGATATCTGATATCGTGTTTAGAGTGGCAGTGAACTTACACGAGGAAGCATAAGTATGAAAATGGAATCCTGTATTTATATTGAGAGATATAAAATCTTGTTTCCATTAAAGGTATATCCAGTGTTGAATTATTCAGTGTTTGAGACTCGGAAATAAGTTTCAGCAAAAAGCTTTCCTTTAAAGTAGTTTCCTTTTCTAACATCAAACATGTCAATTGAAGTTAAAAGGAAGAAATCCTCAGCATCTGTAAAAGTAATGAAATTTTCATTTTTATTTGACATTGTCATGACTTTAAATGAATTAGGTGGATCTTTTCTGGATAAACTTTTCTCAAATATTTTTAACTGTTCTTGCTAAATATTTATTCTAGTTTACAGAAGGCTATAAACACCCATTTGTTTTCAAGAAGATGGAGAGAGGAAGTCACTGTTTAATTAATTAAGCATGATTTTTTTTTCTATCTAAACATTTAATTTAAGGTAGTGGTTCTAGTCAGGGCGTATTTAAAATCCTACAAATAACTGTTGGCTCACTATATACAATTTTCATTATGTTATAATGGTATAGAATAGTTATAATACTTTTAATAATATATAAAAGTTATAATGTTATAATAGTTACAGAAAAAAGTGATACAAGAAAAAATAAAATAAAATCACCTTTTTCTTCATTGGCACAACAACCCTCTGGTGGGCCACTGCAAGCTGCCTAATGGCAGCTAAAATGCCAATAACTTATTCATGTGTTTATAGGTAACATGAGCCTGATGTGTCCTAACAATTTCTTCAATGTTTGTTCATATATTTGAAAGGCAAACTCTCATTTTCTCATTAATAGTCTATTTTTACACTTAATTGTGGGGAAGGTAGAAAATTTTAATTCACATAAATATGGCATTGAAAATTGTATAAAAATTTTCCAATGCATTAATTTTGCCACATAAATAAAAATATTTTTAAACATAAATGTTAAAAAGCTTTTTTTAGATATTGACAATCATTCTTTTATAGGAATGCAAAAGGTTTCAAAAGACAATTCCTTATGTTTAATCGTCAATCCATTATCAGTGGATATAATTACTAGTTCTTCTTCTGTTAATATTAAATGATTAACTCTAAAGAGTCCTACTTACAGACGTGTCCCATAGGCTGCGATTGATATCTTTTTAACATTGAAAATCACATAGACACTAACGCTTATAGTAGACAACCATGGAAGTTACTGCTTTTAGTTTCTCGGAAACATTCTTTGGTGCGTTATCGATGTTTGGCGACATTTTAATGAATAAAAGAAGCAGAAAAACACAACCAGAATGATTAGTTGTTTATAATGAAAGCAGTCTTTAAACGGGAAAACTGACAAGAAAAAGAGTAAATATATTTTATAACTCGACACAGGGCGAAAGCGGAAATCTTCAGCACCCTTCGAGAATCATTGATCTAAGGATTCAATACAAGCATCAATTTGAGTTCAGATTAAAACGAAGAAAATGTTTCACATTTTACACTAAGGTCTAATATCTTTAATTCATAATATCGAATAATTTAACTCTGTCATTTGATCAAAAAGATTTATTTGTAAATTAGTCATTAATAATTTTGGATGAGTGTAACATCATGGAAAATTGACTGAAGGATATAATAATATAATTTGATTTAAAAAATGAAGAAAATGTAGTTAAACTGATTAAGTTAATTCTTAAACGCAAAAATTAAAGTTCTTTGATATTTTCGAATAATCCAAATTTCTTACATGTAATTTTTAACCGAATAATTTTAAATATGTTATATGTCACTTTAAAAAAAAAAAGCAAAATAATAATAATATAACACCATCTAAATTTGAAGCATGTCATGTTGTAGTTTTTCTTCGTTGTAAAACAATTATCCGTAAAAAACACTTCTTTATAGGGGTTCAAATGAATGAGATAAATTTAGAAATAGAATTTCTGGTTTTCCTATGTTTTATTCATCACATGAAATCTGCTTGTAGAATTGTTTTGTGTCTCTTTATTTTTCCATTAAAGCTGTCACATAGTTGTTGAAACGCTCAGTGTAAATATACTTACAAAATATTTCATGCAACTTTTTTTGAATATCTTCAAGTAATAATGATTTGAATTGTATTTCAAGAATACTACGCATATTAATTACTTAATAATTATTTTTATATTCTAAAAAGCCGTTGCTAAACATGATGCAGTACAAAAATAACTATAAAAGTAGACACCTTTTTTTTTTTACTTGTTATGTAACCATCTGTAATGTCCAAATATACTCTTTTAATCCAATAATTTTACATGATTAGAAGAGCGTAGGTCACCTAACATTAAAAAATAATAATAATAATAACACGTTCAATTACCCGCAAACAGCTTTCCCCAACCAGCCCTGAAAGCTCCAAATTTATGATCTCAAAGGTCGGATATTCGCTCCTCCCATACGCTTTTAAACTTTTTAAGTAAGTTCTCACGCACAATAATCGGATACACTCGACTTCTTGTGACGATTAATTACTGCTCGTTTCTGCACTTCATCTTTCTGCAGACCACCGCTATTGTTTTACGGACGCGATTTCTTTACCTAATTTATAGCCCTGCAATTCAAGTACAAAGTTAGCTTAGCCAGTGCATACGCCCATTTGAAGGTGATCGATGTAGATATTATGATGGTGAATATATAAAAAAAGAATCGATATAAATTTTGGAAATCGTATATATATATAAATTGTACGAAAATGTTGCCTCATTATTTGCTGATATTATATAAATAAAAGAAAAGATGTGGGTATTCATGAAATTCTAAAATAAGAATGAATACAGCCAATTTCCCCGAAAGATTAGATGTTACCGGAGGCTTAATAAATGAGAAAATTTAATTCAATTATAAACTGCTTTAAAAAAAGACTTAAATTATGACATTTCTAATAATAAACAAGGGGGCAAAAGAATTTATTAGACACGTATGTGTATATATATATATATATATATATATAATGTGTAAACAAAGAATGTACAATACTGTACAATGTACAAAATAAAATAAATAAATATATATGTATATATATGTGTCTAATAAATCTTTGCCTCTTGTTTATTATTAATAATGTCATGATTTAAGTAAGTTTTGCATTTTGAAAGCAGTTTATAATTTAATTTAATTTTCTCATTTTCCTGAAGCTTTTAAGCTTTCAGCAAAATTTAATCTTTCAGAAAATTGGCTATATTCATTCTTATTTTAGAATTTCATGAATACTCACATTTTTTATTATTATTATTATTTATGTAATATCAGCATATATTGAGGCAACATTTTCGTACAATTTCTGTTTTTAACTTTCAGTCTCTAATTCATGCAAGAATTCCATTGCTAACGTATCAAATTTTTCCCAACAAAACAGAATTAAAGATAAGAATCTGCATAACGAAATTAATCATCTGGGATTATGTCCTCTCTCAATCAATCAAAACATAATCAGATTCAACAAATACTTCATCGTGGTAAAAATAAATGAATAAAAACTTAAATTAGCTTAACCAGATATTTATTTCATTAGTCTTTTCAAAATATTTTCAAATATCATTACCCAAGTTTTTTTTCCCCTTCTTTTTTAAATATTTTTTAATATATTTCAGTAAAATATTGCAGAAATAGTTTTTTTTTTACAAATATAAAAAAATTATTCGGAAAAAATATATAATTACTAATATAATTCATTAAAAAATGTATATGTCTAACAAGTCCGCTGTATCTTGTTCTAGTTTATTATTAATAATATACTAACTTAAATTTTGTACTTTGAAAGCAGTTTATAGTTTAATTAAAATTTCTCATCTATTTAGCAAAATATATATATATATATATATATATATATAGTCCTGTATATATATATATATAATCTTCTTCTCTGGCGCAATAGCCCCATGGTGACACATGCCAGATTTCGAGACAGATGTTTTCTTTTTATGGGGTAGGGTTGTCAGCCCTACGGTCATATTAGACCCGGACGTACGGTTTAAAGTGGATTCCGAACCACTACAAACATCCATGGCACCACTGGGAGTTGAACCCGAAAGCTGTGGCACTGAATGCCAGTCACCAGTCACCAGGTCCCATATCTATATAGGTGGTAATGCATAAGCAATCATAATACTTATAGACCTGAAATTACTAATTAAAGTGTCTTAATACAATGTTTTCTTCTAAATTGGAGTAGCTAAATTTGCGACTTAACAAACTACGAAATCAAAATATAAAAAATTGTGTAAGATTGTTTATCTATTTGATAACTATAATTTATAAAACATTTTGATTAACGTTTAACAATGTTTTGATTGTTAACTATGTAAGATTGTTTTATCTGTTCATTAGGCTGCCTGTAATTTATTTCTTAGCGAATTATATTTGTCACTTATCAGACTAAATTGTTTATCTACGATATGTGATAAAAGATTATATATGACTGAATTTAATCATTAGAGTTCATTTTCTAATTTCAAATTCTTCTGATTAGCTGAAATGTTCTTTCATTTTCCTATAATAGTGAATGAATTTATCAATTTATTGATGGCAGGAATCACATGTATAAAATTAATCAGCGATTATTTCCTGATGGCTCATGTGATACACTGTAAAAAACCTTCAAAAAAAGTTACTTTCTTCTTAAATGAAATTCTCGTTTATCACTTATAACGAAAACAAGTGGGCAGCATAGAGGGATGCGAAAGAATTAACATTCCAAGGCCTGTCTTTTAGTCTTTTTAAATACTGTTAACCATTTTCTTTGTTGAAAATGAATATTGAATGAATGAACTAATTATAAAATTTACTATAGCCTAGAAATAGTTTTGTTTGAACTTTATATCACTATAATAATACGAGACTTGAAATTTTCTTTAATTTTCCTAAAATGGTCAATGAATTTGTCAATTTATTAATCACATGTGTAAAAATTAATCGGAGCCTATTTATTTATTTATTTTACTCTGAAATAAACTGTAATGTAACTAAATTGGAAAGCAAGAATCATTAATTAAATTAATTGAAAAAACAATTAGAAATTCAAAATTACTACTTATAATTAATGAAAATGAAATATTGATTGTTTTATAAATGTATTTAACTTTAAACTGCTATCGTGTAGATTGCAGATTCAGGGAAAAGTGACCTGATGGTCCATGTGATACAATGTAAAAGACTTCAAGAAAAGTTGCTTTCTTCTTAAATGGAATCCTCGTTTATCATATGTAGAGGAAATAAGTGGGCAGTATAGATGGATGGGAAAGAAAGAAATTCCAAGGCCTGTCTTTTAATATCCTTAAGGGGTTTATCATTTTCTTTGTTGAAAATGAGTATAGAACAGTAATGGCAAAACTTACTATAGCCTAGTAATAGTTTTGTTTGAATTTCAAAACTAAATATTTGTTTAATTTTGTTTACCATAATGATTTATTATCAATATAATAATATAAATAAAAAAAAAAATAAGTATTTGTGTAAATTTCTTACATCATATTTTATGTGTTCCTTAGGTTTCCTATAAATTGTTATATAGCAAATTAACTTAGCCGCTTATCAAACTGATTTTTATCTACGATATGTCCTATGTCCTATGATATGCCCTATAGATTATATACGACTGAATTTAATCATTACAGTTCATTTTCTAAAACCGTCAAACACCTAGTAGATGTTGCATATTAACATTTTTTTTTTTTTATATAGTTCTAAATAGGTAGTTTAATTATTGAACATATACTTTCTTTTATGAATCTATAGCTCATCCAATGATTTTTATTTATTTTATTCTTGTTTATTTTATTTTATTTTATTTATTTATTTATTGCAAAATAAAGTTATTGCTGTAAAACTAGTCGATGAAAATAGCAGTAGCACCTTTTAATTAAGTATTATGAAAAAATGGGTTTCTTATGAAGGAAAAACCCCATGATTATACTTTTTATTATGCTGCCTTAATGGTAATTTTAGTTGTTCTTATTGGATTTTCATGTCATGAGTTATATAACAATCCTGGATATGTAGATATTTATACTGGTTAATAATTATATGATAACACTGGTTAATAGTTATATAATTTTTTATATTATAATTACTCTTGGTAATAGTTATATGATAATTAATTAGTTATGTATGGTAATTCTCGATATAAAAAGGGATGATAATTCTGGATGTTAATGTTGAACTTACCAAATTAAAGAAGAATGTTATATAATATTTGAATGCTAAATACTTATATGATAATTCTGAAAACTGCGTTGTTCCATCTTCGTAGAAGAATGATAAAATATATAGTTCTGATTAATATATTTATTTGAATAAAATTTCTGCCTTTGAAACCTCACGGTAACGTCTATTTTTTATTTTATAAAGCAAATATTTCTTTGAATTGTTGGTGGAAGTTTGGGCTAAATCGCTTGTCAGAATTTTTGTACTTAGATTTTTAAATTAAAAATGTTTCTTGTTACTTTTAAACAAAACGGATCATCTATGAAAGTCACTAATGAAATAGAAAAATAAATTCACCGATAATATATCAAACATTTTCTTAATTGGAAACATATTTTCTAGGTGAAGTTCCCAATAACATTTGTATTTGACTTTTACACATTTATTAATATATTTTAGATAGTAGCATAAACTAATTTGTTTTCAAATAATAAATTACCTTTTTTTTTTATCTCTATAGGATTTATGTTTTACTATAAGATTACTTATAATATTTCATAAAATTTAAAACACTACTGTTATCTAATCCAAGTTTTTAAATTACCAGCAATATTTTTTTTTTCAATTATAGGTTTATAGTAAAATTGAATTTAGCACAAAAATAAAGATTTTATATGAGTACAATTTTACATAAAAAGTATTTGTATTTATATATAAGAATATTTCTGAAGCATCAAAAATTTATCAAAAAGCAACACAATTTTATGAACAATTATATATTATTTAACAAAACAATATTATGTTTTTATAAACAATATTATTATTATTTAACAAAACATTTAGTGAATAGAATTTGCCTCAGAATAGAATAGAACTCAGAAAATGTTTATTAAAACCAACATTATTTCTGAAAGCATAATTAAATCTGTAAGAATGTATTATTATTATTATTTTTTTTTTTTTTTTTGTTCTAATTGCTTGACAGAAGTATTTAAAGGCGTTCTGGTAGCAGTTGGAGGAAAAAGATACAGCAAAGAGATAGTTGAATTTTCTCTTCCTACCTACCCTTCATCCTCCTTTTTTTAACCTTCTTTCTTCCTACGCAGGTTTTTTTTTTTTTATTTTTATTTATTTATTTATTTTTTTCTACATTTAACTCTACAATGGAATTTCTGAAATTATTATTTGTCAAAAATGCACATTCAAAATTTAAATAATTCAAGCTAAATCTGCTATATTTCACGTTCATGAATAAAATATAAATGAATAAAAATTAGTATGTCGTGTTCAGAAGCGTTTGCAAAAAAAAAATTTCATATTAATATTCAAAAAGTTTTATATTAATATTCAAGAGATATTAACAATGCAATGATTCTTTTTTATAAAAATCTCTTTATAATACAGCCTTTTATAATTTTTTTTGCCTCCTTATTTATATGGGTACCTATTATTTATATAATTAAGTTAAAAGTTTTTTTAAAAATCACAATATTTATTCAATGCTTACATCGTCATCGTTCACCAGCGTTTTTACTTTCAAAATTGTTCTTATTATACATTACAAAAAGTCTTCTTGCTGTCTTAGAAATAACAACCGTTTTTTTTAAATTAATTTAATGAGCAAACAATCTATATTTTAAAAGTTCGTTTAATATTTTTTTCACAAATATATTTAAATACAAATGCAAAATAAAAACTAAACTCAAGAAAGATTTGATTAAACATTTTTTTCTTTAAATATCCAACCAGGAAAACTCGATGATTTTGAATAGCTATTTTATTTTAGTTACGCATCTCAAATTAGATAAACAAGAGAGCATAATACACTACGTAAATAAGAAATCTAAACATTATTTTTTTAATAGAGTAAATATCAAAAAAGAAAAAAAACTATAATTTATGTTAAAAAAAAAAAATTATACCCTGAAACGAAAAAATATTTTAATGTCGTTTTCTCTCATACATTCCTTTTTTTTTTTTAAAACTCCCTGCTTCTTTGCATCTTTTATAAAAACTGGTTTTTGACTACAAAAGCAAACAACTAGTTTAAATTCTCCTGAAATTAATATAATTCATAAAAAAAAAAAGAAAATTAAAAAAAAATGAACTGTATGAATTACTTTCATTATTAACTCAGGCAGTTTTAAAATATTTTTTTAAATTTTCTTTAAATATACAATTTTTTTTTTTAAGTTTAAATCTATGACAAGCATTGCTTGTTATGATTTATGAACTTATAATGCCAGTATGCCTTTAAACATATTTTAGTGAAGAGAACCTGTTAAATGGGATGTAATTGTAATGAAAATCTGAATGTAAAGATCAGGTAGACATAATGCTTTAAAATGCCTGATTAAAATATCTACCAAAAAATATTTATTAAGATTTTTATTTTTTTCAAAAACTTTTTTATTTATTCTTCCAAATTTATTTCATCGCCTTCAAGGTAAACCCCTCCGGACACAATGCACTTATAGCAACTTTTTTCCAATCGTCAATGCATGATAAAAAGTCATTGGTAAGGATGGCCTTCAAAGTGCGCACCGATTCACGTTGAATCTCTTCAATCGACTTAAAAAAGGTGTCCCCGGAATGGTCTTTTGGGTTTAGGGAATAGCCAGAAGTCGCACGGTGTGAATACGGTGGTTGTGGAACGATATGGGTTTCATTTTTGGCGAAAAAGTCACGAAGAATCAATGCAGTGTGAGCTGGCGCATTCAGTGTTTTCGGTACTAATCGAGATTTGACGCGTTGGAGCCCCAAAATGGAATTGACCGATCCTTTTGAAATTCCAATATCATCAACAAGGTCACTAATTTTAAATCGACGGTTTGCAAGCACCAAACCTTTAATTTTTTTTTTGGACGTCAACTTCGTCGGTTGAGGTTGATGGTCGACTTGAGGGCTCTTTGTCTTCAAAGCTTTCTCTGCCTTCTTTGAACTGTTTATACCACTTCTAAACATTTCTTTCCGATATAGGAATGCTCACCGAATGCCTTCTGCAATATTCTATACGTTTTAGCAAATAAAATTTAATGCAAGTTCTTTGTTCAATTAATTCAGACATTTCAAAAATCGCCGGAATCAATTTTAGCGTCTCACAAAGTCAAGCGTAACTCAAACACTAATGAATATTTTGACGTCAAATTTCACACAGATGTCAAGGACAGTGCCAGCAACCTAAAAGAAAAAAAATTGAAATTCCATAAGCCCCGGAATTTTAAATTGAAAATTGGCCTTACTTTTTGGACACAGTAGTATTATATTTTCGAGATTCACTCTTCGGTGTTTGTTTCAGTCATCAATTTTTAATAAACTTGTAGCTTATTGGATGCATTTTGTAAGTACAATATTAAATCTCCATAATCTAAATTAAACCACGTGTTTAAATAAACCATCGTGAATATAAGTTTCCTATTGCAACTGTTTTGTCTGAAGTTATTTATTTCTTTATTACGTTATTAGGAAGAAATCATTTTTTATTCTGATTTATTACAAGATTGGGCTGCTTTAAAAAAAAATTATTTTCACAATATTCCTATTTTTCTAAATTAAAAATGCTTATTTATGCTAGTTAGCATAAATAAGCATAAAATATCATTAATAAGCATATATATATAATATCTCTAACTTAACTCTATTACTGCTTTCACCTTCATTGATGCAAAAGGCCTGATGGCCAATTGGCTAGTGCTCTGACATTTGGCACTTCAGGTTCGAATCCTGGCGGTGACATGGATGTTTGTTAGTAGTTCGGAATCCACATTAAACTGTAGGTTCCTGTCTAATTAGCCTAAAGTGGGCCAAAAATGACAGTAGAGGGACAAACCAAACCAATCATTGCTGCAACAGCTCCATGGTGGGCCAAGTCCGGCCAACAGCCATATTAGAACGGAACCTACAGTTTAAAGTAGATTCCAAACCCCTACAAGCAACCATGACAGCCCGGGACCCGAGCCTGAAACTTATGGCACCGAGGTCAGGCGCTAGTCACTCGGCCATCAGACCATATCGTTGTTTCAAGAGATAAAAAAAACAGTACAATTAATTGAAAATATTAGAAATTTGTATTCTTTTATAAATAATTAAAAAACAAGTCTATTTAAACTAAACACACTTATAATATTTTTAATATCTTAAATCAAAAATAAATTGTGCCATATTTAATTTCCTTTCTGGAATTTTCGTCTGTAGACTCTTAATATTTAAACTTAACTCATTGATATTTTTACTATTGTGTACTACGATATATTTATGACATGTAAAGTAAGATATATAGGTAGAATTATTATATAAATGGTAAAGCATTCCTTTAAGCAAAGTAAATATACATTCTGATTTACACTGAACAAATTTGAGAAGGATCTCTTTGTAAAGCAAGTTCATTAATTTTGCTCCTAGAAACCAGAGGGTTGAGGTACAATTCTGTGTTAGCTTTCCATAAATATTGTCGCTCTTATTTACCTTTCATTCGTTTTATGTGATCACTTGCGCTTACTTTTCACAATGACTGATTTTCAGACACGCCTAAATTTGAGATTTTTCTTTGTGTCAGCTTAAAAGAATATTGCAGCACCTTTCTGCAAGACAGTAACAAGTAAAGGGTGGGCTTGCTTTCTCACGAAATCATATTTCGGTAGACGCCCTCATTACTTTTTCTTTGAATAATTTTAATACATCTTCAAGAAATTCATCGATTTTATATTCATTTATTCAGCTCCAAAGTTTATACTAAATCTTGTACTTATTCGAAACACACAGAGAAAATTAAAAAGTCTCTTGATTGTTAAAATCATATGGCATGAAATTGAATTATTTCAAATGGTAACAGAATGACACAGAAAAGATTTAAAACAAAAATATAATTTTTCAATTCCTTTTATTAGCTCACACTATATCTTGTTCAAATTTTCAATCGCTAATAAAATACTTTTTATTCATCCACTCAAGTTCAAATACATTTTTTTTTTTTGTAGGGGGTGACACTTGATGTTAATACAGTTTTCAAATATTAATTCAGTAATTAAATTTAATTACTTAATTTTAGTTTCTTTTAGATTTAAGTTGCATATATCTACCAATAGATGGCACCAGATAAATTTAAAAAAATGAATGAAAATTATTTATAAAGGACTTTCTGCAATATAGTGATAAAAAAAGTAGGAATTGACTTAAAATATTTTTTTTATATTACTTGTTTGGTTTAAAAAGAAAATAAAGTTGTTTATTTCAAAATTTAATAGATAAGTACTATGAATTACAGAAAAAAATGAGTTTGTATATTCGTTTTACACTTCAATTAGCCATTTCCAAGTTACTTTCATGATTTCAATAATGATATTTTTCACTCTATCTGTAAAAGAAATAAATCAAAGTTCTACCGTTTCTAAAAAAAAAAAGTTAATAGATTCTACTTATGGAACCATAGCTAACAAGAATCTAAAGGTTATCAAGAAAAAGATAAATCGTAATTAAAAAGGGTAGCTAGGGGATATGTGGTAAGAAGAAAAGTTAGTTCCTAGTACTTCCATCGTAAAGTGTCCAAATTCTGCTTTTTTATCATTAACAAATTTAAATATACATTGTTTTACTGATAAGAAACATATGGAAATACATAGAGTGGGAAACTGACTTCAAAACATGAGAACCCCATTAACAGCAAAGAGGAAAAGACTAAAGAGTGAAAAATGGGAAATTAAGAGCAAGGTTAAGAGGAAAAATATCAATATTATGGATTATGCGACATTGACCTGAATTTATAGGCATCACTCATATTCAGTCATTTGTTTACACTTTTTCCAATTTTAGATTGTTTTTAGATCAAATTTTTAAAATGTTTTTCCCTAAATAAGATTTTTTTTTTTTTTATGAACCCAAAAGAAACAATTTATCTTTTGAATATGTAAATTTTATTGCTGGAATACGTTGATTGATTTTTTTCCTCAATTTCAACAAGAAATAACTCTGCAGCAGTAAAAGGCATTCATTAAATGAATAAAAAATTTAACTATTGTATTTTTCATTACTGCTTTCAACTTTTGTAATTTAATCTAACCCTTACCTCTTGTGTAATAAAACAAAGTGAAAACATTTTCCTAACTTTCTGATCAACACTGTATATATCCAAAAAAAAAAAAATCCATATTTTTTTTTCCTTAGTTTCCAATTAAACTTTACAAACTTGTAATATTCGAATTGAGCAAAGGGTTCCTCAACAAAGTAATACCTATAGATCTTTCAGATAAAGAAAAAAATACTGTCATAAATTCGTGTCAGAGTTTGCGCTATTGATAATGAAAAGTTTTAACGACTACCAGGAGTGTATCATTTTAGACTTTTACTACCACTCTTTTTTTTTTATATCTCCGTGACAATCATACTAATCACCATCTATTGCAAAAGAACTTGCCCCCAAAGTTAGACACACACCCTCTTAAAAAGTCAAAATTCTACTGTATTGAAGATACGATTTTAAATTATCGTTTTGTCGAAAGGTTTTTATGGGCGTAAGTGAGTATTTAAAAAAAAAAAAAAAAAAACATAATGGATTAACTTTCACGAATACCAAACATATAAAGACTTCGTGCAGATATTTTTAACCTATTATGTTTTGTGAGAATAATTATTATTATTGCCGACTATATTTCTTGTCGTCATTTAATGAACAGACGACCCCTTTAAAACAAAGTAAAAGAAATCTATTTTTATCATTTCATTGCAATGATCCCTTAAAATATTACACAGTTAAATAAGGTCATCTTTATCTTTTTATTTGCCAATTTTTTATAGTCATTAAAATAAAAAATAATGCTTCCTAAAGCTACTTGTATGTTTAAAAATGTAAGATGAAAAAAATTATTATTGAACAGCAATCTCGATATGCAATCTTAATAAATGTGTAAAACATTTATTAATTTTTAATAAATGTGTTTTTTTATTTTTGTTCTAATGATTTTTTTCCTTTAAAAGTATATTATTCATTTTATTTATTTCACTTTTATGCCATTGTGTTAACTGACATTTGTAATTGTGAAAAGAAAATTTAAGCGTAATTAATTATTTGTCAGATATGTTGTTATATAATATTATATAGCAACATATACATTATATACAACGAATACATATATTGTATATATTATATACAACATTATTTATGTTGTTGTGTTATTGGCAATATTATTGATTTATGCGAATTATTGATGGTAAAAAGTGCATATTATATTTGAAAGCAATTACATCCTTTAACGATAATCCTTTTTGACGCTGTTTTATATAAAATAACTTATTGCTCTCTTTATCAAAACAACAAAATTTTACATTTTTAGCTTTTAATTTCTAAAAAATCGAGCAATAATTTGTGTTGATTTTTAAATTAATTTTTCAACTCAAAAGCATATATTGCATTTAAAAATATTTGTGTTTCTTAGAACCATAATGTTACGTCTAACTTAATATTTTAAAAATTAATGTGTAATTAAAAAAGGAATACATTTTAATGAATATATATTATGTGCATTTTTCTCTTTGGTGCATTGGAAATTGCTTCAAACACATGTTATTAAAAAAAACTAATTTATAATTATTATTTTAATTTAATTTTTTGTCAGTATTTCTAAATTTTCATATTCATTCCTTCAAATTTGAGTTTAAAAAACACAAAAATTATTTAAAATTAATGTCGTTACGTCGATGTACCAGCACTACTCAGGACAACACTAGTAAATTACTAAATATCGAGCGCAATATTACGCAAAAAAATGTTTCATTGATGAATCCTATATTCCTCAGTTAAATATTTATATAATTTCAGGAAAAAAAACGCAATATTTTGTGTGAACGGCCCTATATTTCATGAAAAAAAATTGTGTGCTTTTTATCAAAAATTGAAGCTATAAATAAAAAAAAATTCAGATATTTTGTTGACCATGAAAAATTATTTTACTTATGATTGTTATACTACATGTATTCTTTACTTATTAGGGTGAACGCATTGCTATTTTTTTTTTTAAACAATATTTTTGGATTGATATTTAAATTGAAAAGGACTAATCAGTTTATAATATTTCTCTAAACAAAAGCAATTTTTGGCACCCCATAAAATTCATTATGAGAAACAAATATTGCGTAAACTAAAATTGCTTTTTAATTGTATATGATGTACTTTATGAATATTATGTTCATCACATGAATATTATTTATTTTAAAAGCTGAATTACCAGAATCATAGATTAATATCCTAATTTTGTAAAAAAAATCACATACAATTAAGAAATTTTCAAAAAAGATGATTGAAATGTATTTTAATATTAACATTAGCCAAAACATATTTGAAGACATTTATTTGATACGTCTAATAATTGTAAAGAAATTAAAATAATTTTTAGAAAAAAATCTGGTATTTGTTGTTAAATAACAATTTCTTATATTTACTTTATCATCACAAAAAAAATTATTGAATTTAAAAAAATATTAATATTTATTTTTAATATTCTTCTTAATTTTAATATTAATGGGTTTTCCTTTTTTCCATATACAGGTTGCCAACTGGTGACGACAATACAACCTAGATCTATAACAAATGAAAGATCAGATACAGCTTTGGATCATCCATCAAATAGTACTCTACATCTACCTCCACAGATTGTTCATCACCATCAACTGTTCCTACAGTACGTCGACCTTACAGACTGTTATGGTTTAGACGATTTTGGTCTGAAAACCGTCGTCCGCAACTCGCCACAGATAACACATTTATACCTCCGTAGATGTGTGCGGTTAACTGACAATGGTATCAAAGCTATTGCCAGTTTTTGTGTGATGCTCAAAGAACTCAGGTAAATATATTTAAAATTAACATTTATATTGAACTTTGGAGACATCGTTTGGATATTATTTAACTATTTTTAATATATACGTACTCTTTAGAGAACTTTTAAAAGCTTTTCTAAGATTCCAAATTCTTATTACCAATGATTGAATTGTGATTCAATTTGGGATTTGAATAAGATAAATATTCATTGCACTAGATTACTAGAATTTATAAATAAATTCCTTTTACATCATAGTGCCTTTAAAATTGTAGCTGTTCTCAAAGCAGTTATACCGTTCCTTCCTCATTTCCATTGAGGCATTTTTCCGAAATACACTTAGTCGATTCCAAATTTTCATTTATTTCTTTAATCATTTTGCAAATAGCATCCTTCTAACGAACTCATCATTTTTAATTGCAAAAGAAATCACTAGTATACGAATATTATTCTCAAAACGAAAGATTCACCACCCATTCTTAAAAGTAAAAATATATTGCATTAAAAACTAATTAATAACCAATTTTTGTTAATAAAAACCTGATATTTTGTTGATTTTTAAAACTAGTAGTAACTTTAGATTCATGTGTCCCTTATCAAATTTGCTTGAAAATATTCATATTTTAATACATTTCATAATCCAACTTTTAACGATAAACTTAAACTATTTTCTAAATTTAAATCATTGATTGTTTACCATAATATCCATCAATATTGATTTCTATGTCATTAAAATTTCATTCGCATTGACATTAAAATATTTCTTTTTTTTTTTCAGCATTAGTGACTGCATTTTAGTGACTGATTTCGGAATATATGAGCTCGCCAAACTTGGCTCCAATCTCAGGTACCTTAGCGTTGCAAAATGTGATCAAATCTCTGATGCTGGCATAAAAGCAAATCGCGCGTCACTGCTACAGACTGCGGTATCTTAATGCCAGAGGATGTGAAGCTGTATCGGATCATAGTATGGAACTCTTAGCCAGAAGTTGCTCTAGACTTCGAGCACTAGATATTGGTAAATGTGACGTTACAGACAACGGTCTTCGTGCCATTTCTGAACACTGCCCAAATTTAAAGAAGCTCAGTGTCAAATCTTGTGAATTAATAACAGACCAAGGTTTACAGTCTATTGCTTTCTACTGTAGAGGTCTACAGCAATTAAACATTCAAGATTGCAATATTACAGTCGATGGTTATCGGACGGTTAAAAAATTTTGTAGAAGATGTATTATTGAACATACTAATCCAGGATTTTCTTAAAATAACATGTTTTTGAATCTGTGATTTTCAGAGGTATTTAATTACCGAACCAAAATATATAACACAGATTATCAATGACACAATTTTCTTTACATTCCTGCTATAAACACCTTAGACCAATGTTTAACTTTTCAAATGAAATGTATGTGTTTATAATAGTAAGTGATTATTTTTGTTATTCTCAAAAGAAAAAGAAATTTTAAAAATTTGTATTATTTTAAACCTATTATCATAAGAGATAATTATGAAAAATGCGACGTATAAGTCACTATTGTAAAATTATATTTCCATAAAGGTAATATTTTAAATATTTCGATTTACCGAAAAAAAAAGTACCATGTTAAAATAGAATTTATGCATAAGGTATCTCATCACCACGTGTATAAACTTCTAGGAGGGGTAGGGTCAAAACGACTTGGAATTACATAGCAACATTAATCGGAAATGCTTTCATGGCACGGTAATGAGCACAGAAAAACCCAAAATTGAAAGGACATCACGTAGATAAATATGCGGTTTGTTAATAGATGTATATCGATAAAAGTAACAAAGATGAATCACATAATAGACCAAAGGAGGTGATAAGTTGACGTCTGTAATGCAAGCCTATAATGATTCCAAATATTCGGGACATGTCTCGAACTTCTCAGCAGCAGCTGCGATGCGTGCAGCAGTTTCTCGATGCTGTGAACAGGGGGTGCCATATATCAGTGTCTTGATATGCCCCCAAAAGATGTAATCAGAACATAATAGGTCCAACGTTTGAGCAAGCCAATTCACCGGACGACCAAATATGATCCACTTTTGGCCAAATGGTTACGAACATTACGGATGAAAAGTAAAGACTTTATGACTGGGTAAACGTATTATTGGATACTTTCCTTGTACAAATGACGTGCGATTTTTTTCATTACACTCTAAACTAACTCCACGTTTCGTATAATCACCCACACTACAACTGCTGCATCAGTGGGTGAAATGAAGAATCTCTGAGTTCGTGCAACGCCATCTATCGTGACTGGAAAGCATTTCCGACACAACATTGTTATGTGATTCCGAATCATCTGGGTGTACATTGCCCCTCTTAGAAGTTCGTAAACCTGATATTGAGACACTTATATATTTATGTTGCATTATTAATAATTACAAATTATTTTTGTATGCCACTATTAAATAACATAATTGAAAAATTCATGGTGTATTTCTTTTATGGGAAATTTCTGTGTACATCAAAATGTTCAGATCAACAAAATGATAAACATGGTCTTATTTTATTGTCACTTTAATAACATAAATAATTAATTATAAAAGTATTCAATAAATGAGCACAAATTTTAATAAAATCCTCTAATTCCTTAATAATACAAAAAAATAAATAAAATAAAATAATAAATAAATAAATAAAAATTGAGAACGTTGTTGTTTATTTTAAAACCATTTGTAAATTTCTCTTGCATATTTTCAACACACTATTTTACAAGTAACTTTAAATAAAAAATAAGATTAAAAAGAATTTAAAATGAAATTGGGAAGGTTAAAACTGCAAATGTAGTTAATGTAGTCAATGTCAAATTCTTTCAAACAATGCATATACTAAATTTATTTATTATTATTTTTTTTCAAAATACATTAACTTATTTTTGGAAAAATAATAAAATGCATTTCTGTTCTATACTAATCTCCTTTTTAAAAATTGCTGCTCGTCTAAATTCTGTTAAAGCATTAAGAATAGCCTGATTTTCTCATTTGGTAGATGAGCGAAATTTTTTAATGTGATTTAAATATTTTTATTATATTCTTTTATGCTGTATTTGCTGAAATTACTATTATTTATTGAGCTTTAGTTATTAAAATTAAATTGAAAAAAATTTTATTGGTTTTGTAATATACAAATATTTGCAGTTTTCTATAGTGTATATGGTAATGGTAATTTATAATTTATATAATACCTTACAACATATTTGCAAAATGAACCACAAAATTTGTAATACTCTAGTCGATAAACTATCCTTAAACTCCTTTTTTTTTTTTATGAAACAAATTAATCAGATCGTAATTTTCAACATACATGCTTTAAGTATGCATTTAGTACTTTTATTAAAATCTTTTTACTAAAATTTTTTTTAATAATAATTTATAATTTAACCAAAACATTACACTTTTTTTAGAATTTTCAATTTAAGTAACTTAAATAATTTAAAAAAAAAAATTTGTTTCCATCATAGTTGAACTTTTTAAAAGATTCTGAAAAAAAAAATTTTTTTTTTAAGGTAAATTTCCAAAATTTTTGTTATTTTCATAAAATTAAATGTGTATTTCATAGTCAGTCTCTGATGCTTTTCTCAAAAGATTTTTAGAAACCAAAATGATTTTTCAGGAATATTTTTTGATAATAATCCATTTCTATGAATAATGTAAAAACGTTTTTAAAAGAAATTTCATTTTGTTGAATTGTATTGATATATATGCTAGATTGGAAAATAAAACCGTCTGTACAATTCATCCACTGCAATGGCCATTTAGTTATGTTAGCTCACACCTGACTGTATAATATTAGCAATTAAACAAAATATAAAGTAAGAAAAATGTTAAACCCTAGTCTTCATCTTTTTTGTTCATGTTTTTGAAGGATAGCAAAACAGCATGCTACTTTTATTCTACAAAAATATGAAGTTGGTTCATCTTATTTTAGTAATTAAATTATAATGTAATTGGTTCTCTGTGTTATTTATTTTAACTGTTATTCTTTTGTATATTGCAGAGAATTTATATATAAATATACATAGATACAAATTTATAAAAGACCTTTCTCATACTGTTATTCTATTACTGTACATAGTTTTATACTGTAATTATTGTAGAATTTTATTTTTGTACAACTAAAATTTTTAAAAACACTCCCTGAGTATGTATTGTTTTATTTTTTTGTGTGTCTCCTATTTTTAATATATATATTTTTACAACATAACTCACCACACTGAAAAATAATCTATTTTCTCATAACACAAATAAACTGATTACAGTTCAACTACATTTATCAATGATTTCAATAAAGTATCCTACACTTATATATGGAAACATAAATTAAAATTAGAGTTGCTGTAATTCTAAAGAAAAGTAGAAAATAACTCATTTAAAATAGTTGAAACTGAAATAAAATACTACTAATATTTAATATTCAAGCAACCATCTGAAAACATCATTAAACATTGAATGTTGTATAACAAATATAATTTAGATCCTTGAAATTAGAATATTAATTATTTTAAAGCAGAAAGATACAAACTTAAGATATTAAATAATTGAATCTTCTAACTATTTATTTGAAGGCAATAATTCAGTCTCTTAACTCCAAACTATTAAAAATTAATTTCGTGGATAACCAAAATGTATCTCTAAAATTAAAAGGAGCAATATTTCCTCTGATAATAGTTATTTAAAATCTTATTCTTTCTCGAAAACAAATGGATTTAGGATAAAAACACAAAATTGGTTTTTGCATTTTTAAAATCCACCAGCGAGGTAAATTATCAATTCATAAATCACAAAAATTGCACAAAAACTATTTTTTATTAATAAAAAATCTGCACTCAAACATGGATTATTATATCTTACAAATCATTACATCACCTTAATCTTAAACAAAATATCAGCACGATCCGGCTAAACAAAGCTGGAGTGAACTACATACAAAAATTATACAACATTTGTTCAGTGATAAATTGTTCAACGGTTTATTGTTCAGATACAACATAAATTGTCTAAGTTTCGCCGACCAAGGAGCTTGCTCTGCCTCATCAAAAAATACTAAAAGTTCTATTTAATTAAATTATCGATATAGTTGACATATTTAATAAAAAAAAAAAAAAATTATTCACAGCTTATATATTTTAATCAATCAAAGACAAAAAAGTGAAGGAAGGTTTTTAAAATCTACTAAATCTATACAATCTTAAATTTTTAAAACAAAAATATCAGAGTTTTCGAGAAGCATTCATTGGAAATTTTTAATAAGAAAAACCTTTGAACGATTGAAAAAAAAAAAAAATGATTTGACCCCTTGAACGATTGAAAACTTTCGATTGCTTTTTATCGAAATAATAAAAATATTTCAGGTCATAAAATATATATATATATGTGTGTATTTTTTTTATTATTATTGATATTTTTTACCTATTACTGGAAAGTTTTTGTTAAGCAAACAAAACTGACAAAACATATATTTTTGTAAAAATGAATTGTGTGACCAATTTCTTTTCTGAGAGTCTTTTCACTAGGCAACATATAACATTTAGTCAACCAAGCAATATATTCTTTTTTTCTAAGAAAAAAATTTAATTTCATCTTTTAAGCTTCCTTCACCTACAAAAAAACATTATGTGAATCTAATAAATAACTGATTACTTATCAATGACATATCTAACTGTAATATAAAATTGGAAAAGGTTTTCACAGAATTTAAACAATAATTAAATTAATAATAATAATTTTTTATTAATTAAGTAATAAATTGTATAAAAGAATTTAAATTTAAAAAAAAAAAGTTGTTAAGTAAAAATTACTTTTAAAAAACTGTATATAGTTGACAGAATAACTTTCGAGCAATTGGTGTTAGATCTGCAATATGATTATTAACAAGTCACAAAGTAACTTAAACAGTTGACTAATATTCGATGCAATCAATGTTATAGCAATGTTTGTGAGACTAAAAAATTAATTTTTAGAGTTATTTTTATAAGTATTACTTTTACTCAGATAAGGAAGAGTATTTGAGTTTTGTGACAAATAGGTATTCTCTATTTTACTCATAACAGAAATTTGTGTATTGGTGCCCATACTAAGATTTATACATATGTATATTTGTATAAAGCAATGAATGTTTGAAAGACTTGAATGAAGAAGATATACAGTAAATGAATAGAAATATGAATCAATTCTTCTGATAAGGTTCATAAAAATGATAACGGATCTTTACTTCGTAACTCAAAAAATGTCTTTATAAATTAATTAATTCACTGTTTAAATTGTTAATAAATGTGCATAGTTAGATTTAGAAGTAAAAAACATTGGTAAAAATTATGCTTAAAATTTATGCAATGTATTATCTTTTTAAAACTTTATTATGAAAAAAATCTTAATACTATAGTAATGATTTCAGTTCAAAATTTATAATATTCAAAATATATTCACTGATAAATTAAAATTAAACGTAACCAATTTAGGCACTTTATGAAATAAAAAAGCGAATGAGTATTTAAGTCAAATCTTTATGAGACATTACATTCTGGAAACCAACAGTTTTTATAAAAGGACACAAACCTTCAAAATGCTTTAATCATTGGCCTATAATTTAAAGTTTTACATTATTGCCAACACAACCAATTATTCTATTAAGTATTCTATCCATTACGGATTAAGAAAAACGTACACAATTTTAGATTATAGCTTACAACTTAACAGATTTTAACACTTCTTATTTACTTTTCTCAGTTTCAAATGAAAGTTAAATTAAAAAATCAGGCATTTTAAATAAATGATATATAATTCAGATTATTTGTTGTAGAAAAATTACTATACCAGTTTTTAACAAAAATTTTTTTAATGTCTTCTGTGTAAATCTATATAAAGAATATCAAATAAATCCCCCTTGTTGTAACTAGAAAAAACGAACGATAATTCAATTGTAATTAAAAGAACAAACCAGTTTATAATCTATAAAAAGTATTTTTTTATAAAATAATTTTTAATTTTGCTAATAAACTTTTATTGGCAAAATTCAAGGGTAATGAGGAAACTACAACTCCATTCGTCATCCCAATTAAATGAAGTCAACAAAAGATTGAACATCAAACATTCAGATTTCAAAACATCCACATATTGAAAATATTATCAAATATATATTTCCTTTTGTGAAGTTTACCAGCACAAAAAGTAAAACAATGTTATTATTAGAGGTACAGATTTTTAAAATTGTAACACAACCATTTAAATCTCTGATATTTACCGGCTCCCATTCACTTGTAATGAGAGGAGTGCTTAACGACTCCACCTTGCCATTTTATTATCACTTCATGATGATGCAATTTAGAATGAGGAACCATTTAAAAATTAATGAAGGAAATATATCTTGCATCAGAAGTTATGGGGACGACGGCTTCGCCTGCTCTATTAAAGGATACAAAAAAATAATCATAAAAAAATCTTCTTTTTTCAATTACTGAGGTCAAGTTTCACAAGTGCAAATAAAATTTTTCCTGCAATCAGTTTCACGAAGTTAATTAAAACTTGGAAATAAAATCTTGGAAGCCACTTGCTGAGGCGCTTAGTCACAGAGTTTTTAGAAACAATAAATGAGCCGTAACCGTGTGAAGATCATCTAATCAGAGTTGAGATAATGTATCATCAAAATAACGTAAAGGATAATTTATGTCATTAATAAATTTTCGAGTTCCGAGTTCTCACCTGTACCCTTCTGTATGACGCTCTATCAAAATTAATCCACCTTATACAGGCAGACTACAACATAGGTGGTCTTAATATCATATCAAAAATTTATCTACAGAAGAAAATGCTTATTTTTGCAAATTAATCAACTTGCCCGATCTTTCATCTTAAGGTTTGTATGGATGTTAAAGAATTGCCTTGCAAAAGTTCATTTCAGATTTACTTGATTTTTGTTTCTTTTAATAAAGTTATCCAATTTTAATTTCTTAAAATAGGATTTTTTTTACATTGCTTTTGCTAGTGATTCATCAAATAAATTTCCATAAGGAAAAAACTTAATACATATTAAATCTTAAATTAACAAGTCTTTTCTAAAAATACGGGTGTGACACAATAAATTAATTAAATAGAAGATAACGACAAATAAATATTTATAAAATTAGTTTAGCGCATTGTCGCAATCATATTTTGAGAAAGATCTGTTAGTGGCTAATGTGATACTCATATAATTTGTTTTGATGAATCTGTATAAATATAAAAAAAAAATCCATATTTAGAAATTAAAAAAAAAAAAGTGGTGCTATTAAAAGAAACAAAATCAAGTAAATGCAATTGAACAAAACAGGCCTATTAACCTAAGATGAAGAGATCAGTGATTAATTACAAAAATCAAGCATTTCTTTCTTGTGGGAATTTTGATATGTCTTAAGACCACCCTGTATTACAGTCTCTATAGGTAGTTAACACGATAGAGCTTTAAGAAGAACAAGTGAAGAGGCTCCGGAGGCAAGAGTATTAATGACATCTTCGTTGATGATGCATTATCTCAGCTTCTGTTCAGTGTTCACATGATTCCAGCTCACTTACAAAAACTCTGAACAGCGCACTCCCGGCGAAGTGGCTTCCAACGCCTGTTTCGAAGCACTAACAACTGGTATTTCGATTCCACGACAGAAAACGACCTCGTGGTGAAGAAGATTTTTTATGTTGGCTACAACGTCGAAGGCAAGCGTCCCTGCTTTTTACGTGCAGATGACTCCTTCAATGGTATGCAAATAGTTCTAAGTTAAAACAATCATCTGTGATATCCAATGCAAGAGAGGTGTCAGATATTAAAGCATATGCTCATTTTGTAGTCAGAGACTTTAAATGATTTTGACAATGTTACAATTTTAAAATCTGTACCTCTATCAACTCTTTGTTGTTTTATTGGCAGTAAACTTTGCAAAGGAAATATATTTGAAATAATGTTACAAGTATGTGGTCTTTTTAATCTGAGCTGTTTGATATTTGTCTTTGTTGATTTCATTAGAGCAAAATGAAATTTATGGAGACAATTTGAATTTTGCCAATAAAAATTTGACCAGCAGTAAAAAGGCATTATTTTATAAAATACTTTTGCCAGGTACAAACTGTGAAGTTGTCATTCGTTTTACTCTGAACCACAACAAAGAGTTTATTGATACTCCTTCCGCCTGAGGCGTAAAAATATTTGTTAAGAATAAACAATCTGATTATATATTTTGTTAAAATGCCCTGTTCTTTTTCATTTGAAGCAATATAGCAAGAAGTGTTAAATCTGTTAGTAACTAATCTAAAATTGTGTACGTTTTAATCCATAATAGACAGAAGATAGCAATAGAATAATTCTGAGTTATGATTATTGTAATCTCAAAACTTTAAATTATAGTAATGACAAGCATTTTAGGTATGCACTGCTAAAAGCACTGTTGAAGTTTCAAGGCCTCTATCTCTCTGGAATTTGACTTTAAATACTCATTCTTTTCATAAAAGTAACTAAGTGGTACATTATTCATTTATAAATCAAATCTTTTGGTATATTATAAATTTTGAACTGAAAATCATTACTACTATTATTAAGATTACTATTTTTCATAATAAAGTTTAGAAAAAGACTACATTACTGTTAAATTACAACAATTGCAATGTTCAAAATCTGTATGCGACTATGTCGAGAGACATTTTTGGTTACTGTATCGAGAACACAGAAAAGAATTATTCTGTTTCTATTCATTGCTGCTATATCTTCTTTCATTCAGAAGTCTTTCAAGCATTGTACCTGTTTGTCTGGAAACTCAAATATATATTTGATAAGTAATACTTGGCTCAACTCTATGTGCAACATTGCTATAGCGTCGATCACTTCAAACAAACTATTTAATTTGTTAATATTTGAATCTAACTGCAATTAATATCGTACTCAGTTTCAAAGCAGTTTACTACTTCTTTACAAATTTAAATTCTTTGCTCTATAATAAAAGAATATTATTAACCAATTTACAATTATTGTTTAAATTCTGTGTGCCACCAGCCTGTTTTCAGTTAGATATGTCATTGACAAGTAATCAGTTATCTTTGACCAGATTCACATAACAGCAGGTGAAGAAGCAAGATGAGGTAATTTTTCTTCAAACTGGTTGGCTTGCTAAGTGAAGACTCTCAGAAAAAAGAGAGGTGATCACCTAGTTGCAAATATATGTTTTGTTGTCAGTTTTGTTTGCTTAAAACTCAGTAATAGGTAAAAAAAATAATAATATAAATAATAAAAATACACAGCGCCTCTATGTATGACATGAGCCTGAAAATCTTTTATTATTTCGATAAGCGTCGAGAAATTTCGATCGTTCGAAAGTCACTTGCGTCGTTCAGGTTTTTTCTTTTGACCAAAATTTCCAATGCTCGAAAACTCGATGTGTTGCCTGGAGCCAACTGGAGCAGGAAATGCTTCAAAACCTTTTTCCTTCACTTTGTCTTTTGTTGATCAAAATATACTCTTTTATTAAATAGCTGTCAGCCATGTCAGGATTCATTTGACAAATAGGGCTTGTGTCACGATGAGGAGCAGGCGCAAGCTGACCGGCGAGACTGGGCTGGTATGTTGTGTCTGGAGCAATAAATACGTTGAACAATTTATCACTGAACAAATGTTGTATATTTTATCCAGCTTTGTTTAACTACCGAATCATCTTTGTCTATTTTGTTGCTATTGTAAGTATTTGGAAGTGCTGTAATAAAAACGGATTTTCATTAAATGATTTATAATTAGATAATTTACTAAACAGTGGGTAAAAATGCAAAAACCGAACTTTATGTTTTATCCATCCCGACATTCGAGAAAAGAATAAGATTGCAAGCTCCAACCTTGGCGGAAAGTAACCTTAGCACAGGGTATTTTATCCACAGGCAATAGTTTAATTGAGACTGAATTGCCCTTCTATGGTTAGAAATTCAATTGACTGTATCTTGGGGATCTGCTGAAATATTAGCTATTTCAGAATCTAATTCTAGCCTGATACAGCATTCAATGTTTAACGTGTTTTCAGATGGTATATTAAATATTGAAAGCCAGTATTTTATTACGATTTCAACTGACTTTATGAGTTATTTTACTTTCTTTGGAGATTACAGCAGCTCTATTTTGAACATGTTTCCATATGCTGGTGTGAGATGCACTGTGAATCGTGTGGAGGCTGTAATCGGGTTATTTGTGTTACATGTGGAGTATTTTTCAGTGTGGTAATTATGATGGCAAAATATATATATTAAAAATAGGAGACACAAAAATGATCAGTTAATACAAAAAATAAATTCTACAATTACAGTGTAAAACAATAATACTTGTCAATAGATAACAGTATGAAAGATCTTGTGTCTATCATGTATTATAATATATAGAGACTCTGCATAAAGTAACAGTTAAACAGAGGAACATTGACCTGAGCAATTGCCCAAAATAGATGAACCAACTCATGGCAGTGGCAGAATAAAAGTGGCATGCTGTTTTATATCGCTGGGAGGAGCAAGATGAGAAGACTAGGAGTTTAACGATTTTTCTTACTTCATTTGTTTAATTGTAATATTGCAGTCAGGTGGTAACTAACTGTGGCCATTGCAGCATTGGCAATCTATAGCCTGCTTCAATACAATTCAACAAATGAGAATTTCTTTAAGCCGTTTTATTCATAAGTGGTTATTATCAAAAAATATTCTGAAAAGAACAAATCTTTGAGGAAGCATCGAAGACTGACTATGGCATTTATTTTATGAAATAACAAGGGCAAGGCTTTTTTTCAAGGGTAAAGTTCAACTGCTGATAGTCACAGAACTAAGTTATTTAAATTGAAGATTCTAAGTGTAATGTTGGTTAAATTACAAATTATTGATAAAAATTTTAGTAAGACACAATAAATACTAAATCTTAAAACATGTGTGATGAAAAATTACATTCTATTTAATTTGTTTCATAAGGGTTTAAGAATAGTTTATCATTTGGAAATATTACAGAATTTTTGTGGTTCATTTACTGAAGCTGTATTGGCAGAAAGTTCATTCATGGTACAAATTGCCATTCTCTTTTTACATCATGAAAACACATAAATCATTTCATACAATAGTCTCTAAAAAGCCAACAAAATTTTCAATTTGCTAATGGCAAACTCCCAAATAATGTAATTTCAGCAGCTCAACATAAAAATATTTAAATCACGATAAGCTCATCTGCAAATGAATCAGGCTATTCTGAAGTAGCAACTGGAGGCTAACGAGCAGCCGGATTGTATGAACAGAAATGCATTCCAAAAATAAGTTAGCTCTTGTTTTTGAAAAATAATAATAAATAAATTTGAGTATATCTGTGTTTGCTTGACATTGACTGTGCTACATTTAACTTTCCCAATTTTCATTTATTCTTTTGTCTTATTTTTAAAGTTAGCTGTATTGATTATATACATACAAATATTTTAAATAGCAACAACATTCCTCATTTGTTATTTATTGTCCTTTATTTTATTTATTTTGCAAAGGTGGGGACCTATTCAGGCGCAGTGCTCATTGTGAATACTCTTTATAATTGTATATTAAAAGAAACAATAAACAAGACCATGTTCTTTAAGCTCATAAACGAAAAAAAAAAAAAAAAAATCAGCAAGCAATTTTCAATCTTGTTTATTTGAATTTTCTATTTTATCTACTATTGTAGTATTTTTTCTTTCATTCTTATCTGTGAATATTTTATGAAATTCAATTACATCATTGAAATTACCTTTAAAACTTCAATTCCTTTGAACCATTAGTCCTTCTAAATTTTTATTTCACAGTTTTCAATGAGGCTGACTTATTGATACTTTATGAGTTTTTAAAAGAAGTTTGTATGAATTTACATATAATTTGGTTTGCATATTATACATATTTTGGTTTTTACAGTGCTACGTTATTTACGTGTGCAAATATTTGTATAACTTTATTTTTACACTGAAGTGACAAAAGTCATGGGATAGCAATATGCAAATTTTCAGATGTCAGTAGCATCGCGTAGAACCGGTATAAATGCGCAGTGCTTTCGCAGAGCTTTCATTTCTGTTCAAGTTATTCATGTGAAGAGGTTTTGACGTGATGATGACCGCACGACGGAAGTTAACAGACTTTGAACGCGGAATGTTAGTTGGAGCTAGACATAGGGTCTGCCATTTCGGAAATCGTTAGGGAATTTAGCCCATTCCCAGATCCACTGTGTCAAGTGTGCCGAGAGTATGAAATTTCCGGCATAACATCCCACCATGGACAGCGCAGTGGTCGACCGCCTGCTGCACTAACGACCGAGACCGGCGACGTCTGCAAGAGTCGTAAATTCTAACAGACAAAAAAGAAGCAACACTGCCGTCAAATAACCGCAAAAATCAATGTGGGACGTACAAGGGACTTGTCTGTTAGAACTGTGCGAGGAGAAATTTGGCTTTTTCTTGGGCTATTCCAGCAGAAGACCGACTCAAGTGCCTTTACTGACAGAACGACATCGCTTTG